>PNEQ01031436.1:0-18329 GCA_003012365.1 Medauroidea extradentata
AAAAATTGCGTCGTATTCACCAGTCATGGCATAATATTCTGTAATTGTTTCATTATTTACCGTGAGCTGTATAAAAAGTTATTAGGGGGGGACATACAGACATACATACATCCATACAGACTTACAGACATACAGACAGACAGACAGACGCACGATCTCATAAGCCTATCTTTCCTAGAGGAAAGTAGGCTAAAAAAGAAAACACACACATTTCCAAAAAGTTTTTAAGTAATGTATATAATTATATAGTTTATTATTATGTAAACTTAATGTCATATTTTAGAACAACACGTTTATCAGTCATAGTTGTTACTATACATTTAAACATTTACTTATTACTTTAGAACCTGGCAGACAGCCATTTTCATCGTTGATTTTTATATTTAATTTTTTATTATTATTTTTAGTCATAAATTGTGACAAAATTTTATTTTCTGGGACATTTTTATCTAACTTATTTTTTCTTAATGGCTTGTCAAAGTCAAACAACAATAAAACCAACTGACTCACCAAACCGAAATTATTCACAATGCATGTTGATGTGTAGGTTATAAGGGCTCGTATATAAAACCAAGGAATAACATATTTTCATGCTTAAAAGTTTTAAATATAACATTTTAATTCAAAAGTTTCAAGATTTTACATAAACACAAAGATGTTCTATTTTGTAGCTGGTACATCTAGGCCTATACGTTTATTAAAAAAAAAAAAAACATTCCCATATTAGCGGTGTGGAGAGGAAATTATTTCCTGCATAAAATGTCATGTAAATGACATAGGCTTAAGTGAAGAAAAGCTATAAATGTGTAATCGATGTACATAGGAATTTCGCCGAGATAAAACCTCTCAAGTCGCTAAATGCAACTGTAATTAAAAAGTTTATGAATAAATACCTTAAACGTTAGCATTTTATTTGTTCACAAGCTATAATTCCAACAACTGTACGTTCACGTCACTTTCGTAATTAGCCCTCGACGTAAAGGTGTTTGACACATCATGGACATCGCTGAGTAAATAAATAAAAAAGGAAAATAATACAGGCCATTATCACCGTGTCAGCAGGCAGCCAATGATCAGCTTCTGTCTGCGTGAGTTTACTTTATTTGATGCTGTCCTACAGATCAGTGAACGGGTTTATTTTTCCTGTCTGGTTTCACGCAAACTTGGCGTTATTAGTTGATCAAAGACTAGACTTCACTGTCGGGTATGTACCTTGGTACGATGATGGTACATCACGAAACAATTGTTTGTACCAACATACCCTTCAAACCATTTTAGTTTCTTGTGTTATGCATTTTTGGATGACAAATGTATGACGTTACATAGTTTTCTGCAGACCAATAATAATAATAATACTATTAACAATAATAATAAAATATTACAATAGTGGAGTTCTTAATAGCTAAGTCAAATGAGGCAAAATCTCTTCTTACAAAGGGAAGCCAGTAATTTTTTCATAAGCTGAACGTGCATTGAGACCTAGCAAATAATCAAGTTACCCGTGATAAACCATCATATCTAACGATATGTGACTTTATTGGCCACGAGCCTCTATGTGATGTCAGGCTATGCATGTGGCCATTTTACAGGAGCTAGGTCACGTTAACATGGATTTTTTAAATTATTAGACGGGTGTATTTTCCCCGGCAGACCACGACATTTTTTGAAAACACGGAACGTCGTAAGAGTGTACTGCTATTTGGAGCCTGGTCTTCTGGCAAAAAAAAAAACTACGTGAATTTGGCAAGTATCTAGTAATAAGTAGAGAGGGGACATTTTTTCGAGTTTATCGACCTGTAGGCTCGACACTAACTCATTATTAGAAACCCTGTTTTTTCGCTAAAATAATTTTGCCCAAGTTTGTTTTAGTGCCTTACGTGCACATCTGCAATTTTGCTTCATGGTTACTGGCAGCGCGTATGTGTAAAGAGCCGTATCTCATTTGACTGAGCCAATTACGAAAACTTTCCTGCAGCACCACACGTCTGTGATTCGCCGGTAGAATCACAAGGCTCGTGGCAGATAAAATATCCAATCACTGACAACGAAGCAGAACTGCAGATGTACACGTAAGGAACGGAAACAAAGAGAAACAAAATTACTTTCGCAAAAAAAAAAAACAGGGTCCCTACTCATTAAACATTCTCAGACATCTGCAGCCTGCAAACTGGTTGCTGCCAGTTTTATCCTTGACAATATTTGACGGAATTTGGCATTCGTAATTTTCCACATTGCCTTAAAGTTCTCTAGGCAGTCTCTTGTGAACTCTGAACCAATAGAATAATTGAAATTTCATTGCATATTATTCAATTCAAGCTGGTACTAAATTGATTTCGCATAATTTTCCGGTCCTTGAAAGGTATACATTTTATCTCATGTATGACACTAGCTAGCATATCTACAAATATGTTAGGTAATACATGCTTTTTAATAGACACTTAAAGATAATGGCAGAATAATGGCTGACCATAAAGTAATATTTATTTAACAGTATTCCAAGTTGAGCCATCCCATTATTTTTATCGTCTGCTGTAAAGAGCATAAACCAAATTTAGCATTTTAGTTTTTACAACACGTTATGCGACTATATAGCAACATATTGTTAGTTTAATACAAAATACACTAGTTTTAACAAAACTACGAGTATCTTTAGTTTTTATCTTACAAAAATTTAGGTGCCATAAATATTAAACATGAAAATTGATCTAACACATGCAATATCTTAGTACATTGGGGAATCAACGCGTCGCTTTATTACATAAAATTGCTTCGCTATTCGGGAGGGAAAATGTTACTTAGTTTAAATGGTTCGTTTCATGATATAGATGGTTTTAATAACGTATGTATGTTCTATTTTATAATTACATTAGTTCTTTGTGTGCGAACTCATTCTTTCCAAGTTACATCGCTACTATTATGAAGTAGATTCGGATATTTAAATAAGTTAACTATGCTCGGACTATTGAGGTTAAATTGCGTTTGTTTCGTGACTTTAGTATAGGTATGGTTTTTTCACGACATGAAAAACATAAATTCATATAATTATATGGTACATGTCACTGACAACATGATAGCTAAAATTCCTGCCTTCCACAAAACACTAGAGTAATTTTTATCCTCACTATCTAACTAAAAGAGGAACTGACCAAATGTTCCAGTATGTTACTATGACATACGTAAATCCTTTCAACTGCATTTCCAGATTATAATTGGAATTGATGTTATCAGCACGTTTTCATACAACTTCGCCAAGAAAGGAAATTTTTCAGTAGATGAAAATAAGTGTCAAATTATATAGGCTATTGCCCTTCAAATAATATTTCAAAATTCAGTAATGTTTTCATGATTTTAACCAGCATATTGGCAATAGTATATGACAAATAAGAAGTGCATAGGGCCCTATTAAGTTTAACGACCCTGTTAGAGTGATTGAACAGGCAATAGAGAGGGTAATCGAAGTTTTGCTTAGTTAAAAACCATTTGTAATTCCTTTGGTGTGGGTGGCAGTTCGGAAAATAGTTGATATAAAGGTGTAAAATTGGGGTTTCTGAGCAGTTTTCATATGTGAACTTTAGATATTCGCTCGTAGGAATATAAGTATTTTAATTTGATAACATTTTATGACTTGATTTGAGGGGGACAATCTACCCCACAATAATTTTCAAGGGAAACGTGTTTTCCTCTCCCCCACTCTCTTCTCGGAACCGGCCTGCAAGCACAAGGAAAAAACAGTTCATTCCAACTTCTTCGCGAATACAAGGCCACGTTTTACTTAACAGCTCACATGGTGTGTTAGTATGTCTACGATAAGGCAACGACTTGTCTCCGAACTAAAGTCCACATTTGAAAAATTAATTGCCCTGTGGAGATACAAACTCGAACGAACGACCTCGAATATTTACACGTGCCACATTTAACATGTCTCTGCTCTTAATAAAAATGTAAATGAGGATCGGTAATAGCAAGTTTAGTGTCGAATATTACTGTCATGGAATAGTCGGGTTGCCACCAATTTTTAATGTTAGCCTACATCTGAATACGTGAACCATTTACGCTTTTTAATATTTTATAGTTCATTTGTGATTATTGAGAAGTACCTGGCCTATACAAACGTAACACCACTCTTAAAAATTCACTGTTATGTTGTGTCAAAATGCTGTTCGAAATCATTATCTCGTTACAAACGAATTTCAGAGAACAAAATATTTTTAAATTAGGTTGATTATTTCGTTCGTAATAGCGACGAAATTCCCCGACACTTTCTGTCAAAATATATGTAAAAGTAAATCAAACATACTTTGCTAGAAAATTTTTTCTTTTAATACGTACTAAAAATGTAGTGTTCAAGATTATGTATTTTTGTGAACATAATAGTTCTCCAAATCTTTCATGTGTGTAGCATTACGACAGGTAATTTAAAATCGGTGATTTTGCACAACCCCACATTTGCAATTCAGTAACTTAAATGAATAAAATGTTGTATTCTATTTAAACAATAGCAACATTTACAAAATGTTATCGTATGGTATAGAAAAGACGAAGTAACACAACACACACAAACACCCACCTACACACACACATATATATATATATATATATATATATATATATATATATATATATATATATATATATATATATATACACAGACATAAAATGAAGTGCCCCACACATTCTTCAACGCACAGCCCAAACCGCTGGACCCAGAAATATGAAATTTTCAACGTAGCACCTCAATGGCGTAGGCACCCACTAAGGAAGGATTTTTCGAAAATTGGAAAATTAAAGGGCTGAAAGGGGGAAAACGTGTTTTCGCGAAATTCTCGATAACTCTCTAACCTGATGATATATTGTTTATATTTTTACATCATAACACTGCCCAAGCAAATGCAAATTCCATAATTTTTAGATTTTTCGAAATTCGGAAATTAAGGGGGTGTAAAGCCGTTAAATGTGTTTTCAATAAATCATCTATTTCTCTTAAATCAATTAAAAATATTGAGGTGATCATTGCAGCAGAGTGGTGCTCATGTAAATGTCAAAAAAAAAGTTTCAGGAATTTTTTTTAATTTGTCGTTGAAAACCGTTAACGTGTTTTCAATTAATTATCCGTATCTCCTGAACCACTAGAGATATCTAGGTGGCTTTTGCTTTAAAATTAAGCTTATGTAAATACCTAAAATGTGACTTCAGGATTCTTCAATATTCGTCCTTGAAAGGTGGTAAAAAAATAAAACGTGTTTCCAAGTAATTATCCGTATCTCCCAAACCATTTGAGATATCGAGGTGATGTTTGCTTCAAAATTAAGCCTACGTAAATATAAAAAAACATAACTCGAAGTTCAAAAGGGTGGAAAGCTGAAAAAAATTTTTTTTTGGAGACAATGAAACTAACCTGACGAGAAATCGACACGTTCTTTTCTTTAAAGTTTGCGTACATAACTACTTACAAACCAATTTAAGGTAACTCGATAATTAAATACATACAGAGAATATAGAAACACCATCAATTAATACGTAATTAAAAGTTAGTTTTCTCTTTTCTATAGTAAACACGGGTGAATCCGCAACGGGAAATCTAGTGATGTGTGTGTGTGTATATATATATATATATATATATATATATATATATATATATATATATATATATATATATATGTATGTATGTATGTATGTATGTATGTATGTATGTATGTATGTATGTATGTGTACACACACACGCTAATAGTAGTCCCCCGCGGCTTTGCTCGCGAATGTCATTCGTAACTGATCATATTTGGTTTTATTGAAAAACCTCTTTGTACACTAGATACGTAGCTCAGCCCTCAAGCGTTAGAATGATAAATCTACTAGTTGAGGTTACTCTGCAGCAGGATAAGTAGCTATAGCTGTCCACGCGAAAATCAGTCTTAAGTTTGTTCTTGTCACTAACAGCGATGTTACCTGGACCTTATTTATATCACTGCAAAGTTGATATTGTGGTGTAGTTATAGACTCTTCGGTATAAGATGTTAATCGAATGAAAAACTTCTGATTTATCCTGTGCACAACCATTGGTGACTGCGCCCTAAATTACATTTTTTTTAATATTCACTTGAATTTTAATGCCATTAGAAAGTTTTGGTGGAAAAATGTTTCGCGGAAACGTATTTGGTGCCCCAAAATTGAAATTTGTGAGATTATATATGTGAGCTGATGTTGTCGAGGAACGTAAGTGGAAAGTGAACTGCATAAACCATTTTACCTCTTTTAAACGACTACATGTAAATTGCACTAATTCGATCTGCCTTGCAGTTTTTGTGTGTCAGAATTGAACGTTCGAACTCAGCTTTTAACGGAATTTGAGCCCAGAAACTCCCGGACTGTAGATTTCAGCTACAAACAACTGTGTCAAGTAACCTCCACATAATTCACGAAAACAAATTTAATTTTTTAAAAATAAATATTAATGTCCTGAGTTGATAGCAGTTGTACAACATCACGTCTCGATACGTTACAGTAGAGTGAATCTACTCTTTAGTTTATTGCTCGCAGATCGTACTTGCTTTTTGGATCGTCTGCCTCGAAATGTTTCAAATTTGATTTTATTCTTAACAATCATGTTATCTTTTAAAGTAAAAAAAGGACTTAAGGATTCTTCGAAATTAAACAGATAATTATTTGATATCACATTTTATTTTTTAACCTCTTTTAAGGACGAGTTTTGAAAATCCTGGAATAACTTTTTTTAATATTTATGTAAGATTTATTTTAAAGCTAAAACCATTTCAATATTTCCACTGGTTTGGGAGATAAGAGTGATTAATAAAAAACACGTTTTTTTTCTAAAAGAGCTTTCAAGGTCGAAGTTCGAAAAATTCTGAAAGCAATTTTTAGATATTTACTTAAGCATCATTTTAAAGAAACAAGCACCTCACTATCTGAAATGGTTTAGGAGTAATCACGGATTAATGAAAAACACATTTAATGGCTTTTCACTCCCTTAATTTTAGAATTTTGCAAAATCGAAAAATTTGTCAATATGCATCTCTTTGGGCAATATTATTAAGTCAAAAAAATTATGATAGCTTTCCCGGTTAGTGAGATATCCAAGATTCTTTGAAAACACATTTCACCCCTTTTCATCCCCTTAGTTATCGACTTTCGAAAAACCCCTTCTTAGTTGACGCCTGCGGGCCAAGGGAAAGCTTCCCTCAAAATTTCGTGTTTCTAAGTCCAGCGGTTTGTGCTGTGCGTTGAGTGAGTGAGTGATTGTGTCAGGACACTTCATTTTGTATATTAAGATATATTTTGAGTTTAGAAAAACCAACGTAAATTTTCTAACCGGCACGCTTTCTGTTGATGCCTATTTTTACATAGGTTAAATTTCATATCAAATATATGCTTTCAGTATTATCTGAATTTTGAAATTGTGATATAGGTAAGTCCTCGATTAACGGACATTTGTTTAACGGACATTAGTAATAACGGACATTTCATTTTGTTTCCTTTAATTCGAACAACGGACATAAAACTTGCTTTAACGGACATTTCCGGTTTGCTAATTTTTTAGGACGCAGGAACCATATTTCCGAACAGCCTGTAGTACAGGCTGCGATGTGTAAAGAGACACGACGCGCTTCATTCTTCCGTACATCTGGCAACAGTGCTTGCCCCTCTCTCTTCCTCATGACCTACATACCATTCCGAGCAGGTTGCCTGAGGGATGTAACATGGGGTTGGGCGGGCGGTTATCAGTGTTGTCAACACGTGTGGTGCTACTGAAAACCGAGAATCTTTTTTTTTCTTAAGAAGGAAACCCTAACTCCAAGCGGCTTTGTGACTGACTAGTTTCCCCGTGACTCTTTACATACGTACACAGTTCCAGACGGGAGTTACGCGCGGTAGTTTTAAAGTTCATAGTTGTGTAATATTGTTTGTTTCAGCTGACAAGGAGCACGTGTCTGGCAGTGAAGATGACAGTCATTAATTTACCTTTTATGGCATAAACTTGAATTTTATTATTATTTTATCGTAGCAGTTTTAATTTTTTTTTCATAAATGCATTTCTTAAGATTTAAAACTCCAGTGCTTCAGCATATTTGCCAATTTATGAGTGTGCGGTACTATTGTGACGGAATAGTTTGCATCATTATTCGTAATTGTTTGTGTAATCCTTATGGAAGAAAACATTCCCGACAAGATCATATTGAATTGAACTGGCAACCTCGCATACATAGCCCGAAACACGCATGTTTGCAACAAAAAAAATTATAGTTGAGATTTAAATTGTCAAGTTCGTAAATGTTGCATGTTATTTTGTAGGCTAGAGCAAAATATATGTTTTTGTAAAAGGCTTCTATTTTTTTCTAAATAAATTTGCCGAACGTAACTTTAAAAAAGTGAAACGATCTTGCCATGTGTCTTACAGTAATAGTCGGGTGTGGCGTGACTAATTGCTGATAAAAATGTTTTTAAATGTTTTTAAATCCTTTCGTGTTGTCCGTCTACAAACACAACGAAACGTAAAAATAAACCTAGGTTGTAGCAGAAAATGTTTTTAAATTTAAGTTAATATATGTAGTAGTACTAGTACTGAAGGCCTACTACACATTGAGAATAAAGTAAAGGCATCTCCGAAACGGTAAGAGATACGGGAAAATTTTTAGAGACGATTTTGGTTCATTATTTTGTTGCGAATAACTTTTGTCCCGTAAAATGTTTCTTGCTGTGCACCGTTTTTGAGATATGACGCAAAATGCGTGCATTTTTGCAATGTTATAGAACCTATATTTTTTTTTTAATGTTTTTGCCTGCGAAAAATAAATCTGATTTTACTAACGGACGTTTTGTATAACGGACATTTTCTGAGAACGTAACCCGTCCGTTAATCGAGGACTTACGTATTATGTTAAAAATAGAAATAATATAGATAACCAAGTTTTCCGTTATGCTAAAAACTTGAAATTTTATTGAATTACAATACGTTTATCCTTTATCAAATAAGACCTCAAATCCTTTGTAAATCTAACGAGGAAATTTATATTGGAACTGCCATACGCTACACTCTTAGAAAGGAAGGTACTAGTCAGATTAACTACGGAAAAAAAATAATAAATGCTAGATTTGTTATTGACAGTAGGCCGTGGCAGATTCAGTTCATCTTTCTTGACTGAGTTATTCGTTCTATATGTTTTCGCTCGCTTTAGACAAGATGCTCAGTACAACTATCAACGTTCAAACTACATTATTTTATGTGATCAGGTGAGGTTATATGGATATGTTCATCTTATCTTATACTTTTGTTGAATCAGCGCTTGCTTTGTTATTGCGTCTTATGAACTACTTACGATCTTCAAATTCGATGACTGTTGTGTAGGCCATTTACAAATCGAAGCTGAAATTTCATTACAGAAACTAATTAACACACACAGATTGTTTACTTCTATAAAATCAGAGGGCAAAGCGTACATTGAGGTTGAAAGGAGTCAGAGACATCCTCAACGGTATGACGGATGATAGCTTAGAACTATGCTTTTATAGGCGAAGAGATATGTTGAGAACTTATAAAATACAGCCTTGGTGTCCGTTGTACAAAGACAATCTCGCTCTAATTGTGATCCAGCTACCCTAGTGTTTGATGCGGCGACACAATTGTTACTAAATCAATCCTGCACGACATTACTGTATTTTAATTATTTAATGTATTTCAGTAAATTTACATTAGACACATAAAAATTGTTCAAATCACGCATAATTCGGTACTTAATTTTTTTTATATCTTAGCCTAACACAAAAAAAAATCCAGCAAATATGGATAGGCGTTCTGTGTAGTTCCTAGAATAACGGTTAGTGTATTGGTTAGTTCGAAGAAATTTAAACAAACCTAAATGCTTATTTGGTTATTTCCCCAGGCTACATGTACACTAAAAATACGTTCATCACGGCAACACAAAGTTCTGTTAAAACATGAATTACTACACGTTAGCTTGGTCGGAAATTTTTTTTTGTAAAGTAAAAACACCGTATTATTTTTGAGGATTTTTTCTGACATCAAGCTTGTCTGTAAAAATACCTAGAACTTAATGTATTAAAAAATTCACTGAACTATTGTGACAGTAACAAAATGTTATATTAACATTACAATATAAACAAACATTTTGTTTGTGTGCAAAGCTACATTGCAATTGCTAATAATTAAAAAAAAACTGTCTTACCACAAACAGAGTGTTTTAAGAGCGCTGCTTAACTCTGAGCTCTGGCGGCAGCAAGGATAGGGTTTCGCATGTTAAATATTATTCGGTGGAGCTCTGCCACCATTTTTTGATATAGCTTCCGGATGAAAACCAATTCCTGCATAGAGAAAAGTACAATACTACAAAGCGAATAAACTTGCAGAGAAAAAATTTTAAATAAAAGTTTTCGAGTGTTTTTTTGAATAAAAATGTTTTTTTGGTCACAGTATTCAGTGTTGAAAAAACTCTCTAAAAGATCCGTTAGCAAAGTGCAAGGAACCGAGATAAATAAAAAAATCAGTGGTGGCGTATATTTAGCTTCAACAGGCACTGAGCAACATCTCAAATAATTTAACATGGAAGAAAAACCCTATCCATGCTCCCGCAATGCTCTGAGGTAGGCAGTGACCTTAAGACAAACCATTCATTTAAAAAGTATATTTCCATACACGTAAATGACATTTGCGCCAGTTGTTCGACCTTAAGGTGACCCCTGCAGTTGTCGCAACCATTACTGGATCAATGAGGCCCGTCGAAGGGTTTAGGGACGTTGTGATTGGCTGTGGTGTGGATCGTGCTCTGAGGGTCCCGGGTTCAGCGCAGGACGCGTCCACTCGACCGTCGCTATCTGCGAGAGCTTATCCACTGTCGCAACTACGGGCAGTAAACCCCGCCCAACCGTCGTCCAGCTGATCGCTTATCCTGACCGCCTTTACTAAATACCGTGTCGCATTGGTAAGAGCGGCTTTCGCTGTCTTCACACCTACTTGCTTAGTCCCTTGCCTCTTAACCAAACTCCACCTGTTGTTGGCATCTTCACCTGTTCTCAGACATTCCTCTGATGTTAGTCGTGCTGTAGGCGTGAGATGGGGAAAAATATGCACGCGCAACTAATTGGTTCACGCATAAAGAAATTGTATGTATTAGCATACGTTAGCAACAACAGATTACTTCTTTCACAATGATTTATCATGTTGTCAGTATGTTATCATTGTTTATCGAACTAAATTTAAGATATTTACCCAAAAGTAAGACTGTTTTTATTAGCGTGTTTCTTACTAGCCTAAAAATTGTGAAGATGCAAAATTGTCATGTATTAAGTTAGTCTACTGTAGACATGAAAACAAATCAAAATTTCGTATTATTGGTAAACTTTCAGTACCGCTTGAAGATCATAAATATTTATTGCATTAAAATTGTTTTTCTTCTGTTTGCGATTTCTCAACTGTCTTGCGTATAGTTCTTTTTCTTAATATAATTTCTTATACAGTTGTTGCACGATGAATAATTTCTTCGATCAATAACAGTAATTTATTGGAATGGTTTCCTCCAGTAAATAGCGAATGTACGGGGTATATTTTGGCAGGGTATCGGACCGCCAAAAAAATTAAGACTTCTGACTGATTGTCCTTAGGGATATGTTGAACTCCAAAGAATTATTTTGACTGAGACCAAACGGTGGAATTCCGCTAGTATCCTACGGTTACTTTCCCCGAAGACAAAAAAAATCCTGTTATTCGCTTCGCTTGGAATCGAACCCGGGTGTCTTTTTGGGAGGTCAGTGCTCTAGTTACTGAGCAATGTAAATATGTATTTTCGGATTGCTGTCCAGACAGCTTTGTGTCCCACATTGTATCTTAATTTGTTGGATACATTTTCACTAAGAAATATTAACTTCCATAGTATTTAAGACTCATTTGTAATTTTGATGATAGTACGTAAATTTGCAATGTCATCACTACTTTGGTATGTTCCTTAATTACAAAAGTCTTGCCCATTTCAACAAACCAACACTAGGACATTTATTGAATGGTTGCAATTGCTTTGCCTTCCATGTTACAAATAGTAACATGTTTTACGTGTAGAGACTTTAGGGAGAGCATGGACGGGCCTCGAGTATAGAGTAAACAAATTGTGTTAGAAGACTATGTAGTTGACTTAAGTCCACACAGAATTCACGCAGTGGCATGTTGCTATTTCTTAGAGTATGTGTGTTTAACTGCCAGAGTATGATGTATTTACTGAAAATTTTAACAAATATCGCAATTTGGAATGTTCACAAATATGTGATGTTGCTTAGCAAAACACGGTATGTGATAAAGTAACCAAAACAAATTGGTATTGTGTCGGAAATGAATATGAAACTGGCTCGCTTTTTTACAGGACAGTTGATAACGGAAACAAAATTCACGATTGTCGCCATGCAAACCTTGTATCCGTCATTTCTGTTAAAACCTTGACGTATTGTATCTTCAGTCATACGTAAATATAGCTTTATTATTCAGTATTTGTCTCAACATTACTATTACTTTTCCACTTGTGTAAACGATTTCGCAATATTTCTAAGTTTAAAAAAAGCAGAAGACTAACATCATGTGCATCCAGTGATAGTCATCTCTGCTGAAGTGCACACAAGACTGAAATATACAACTTCGTAACCAGATTTCATGCGTTTTAAATTTCGAAAAATATATAATTTTCAGAAAAATATGACAGAGGGGCGTATCTGCCATCCGTACTATAGATCTTCTACATCCTCTTCGCATGATGCTCTTGATTTAGATTTCAAAATAAACGTTTACCGCGAATGGGGTTAAGGAAACGAAAGAATGACAAGATTCACATAGAAGTCAATATATTTTATGATAAACAACATAACAACTAACTAACATTACGCCCTTAATATTGTAAAGCAATATTGTTTTTGACTAAGGCTATACATAGTTTTCTTTTGGTTTGTTGCGTGTATTTTATGTCTAGAATACAAATCAACAGCTATAATTTCAAGGCAGTTGATTTAAATAAATTCATAAAAACGCAACGTAGGATTTTAATACACGATACGTCAAATTCATTTTGCCTTTAACTGACAAATGTATAACATAAATTTTCATTTTTCTTTTAGCTGCTTAATGCCTAGCGACTCAACGTTATTTTGACTGGGGCACTCATAAAATCAGTTAAATGCGCCGGTGACTCTGTGTTTGATATATAAACAGTTAGTTACACTGCAAGAAAAATATGTTAATGAATCTATGAAGTGAGACGAAAAATCTCAAACCACTGTGATGTAAATGTGGTTTCTAAAGCTTTTCGTAATATCTGACCGTTCATAAATAATTATGCATTTACTATTGCTTTTGGATTTAGTGTGAAGTTTAATCTTAAACACTCCGTCGATTCAATTCATGTTCAATATAGCAATTTATTTTATTTTTTCTGACAATATAGAAACTATAGCAAAGGTTCATAACATAGATACTTAAATACACGCTGTCATGTCGATAGAAAACCCTGCGTACAGCATTGCTTGCTGTCAAATTATTATAACGGAAAATGTATGTTTTTTAATTCACGACGCTACAAGTGTGACAGTAACTAAGCACACTAAAAGCGTTCTGCTGTGACCAACAAAAATTGTGTTGGTAAGTGAAAAATGTGTTTTTAAACCTCGACTTCTTAAAATGTTTCGTTGCGGCAACAAAAGAATTTTGTTGTTGCACTCTATAGTGATGAAAAATATATATAATTTGTCACCACCAGTGAAACGCGTATTGTAGATAGTAGTAAAATGTTAGTTACTAGCAGCATAAGTTGCCGTTACTATCTAGCTTAAGGGCGACTTCGGAAAACTGGTATTATGGATTTAAGTTTGTTGAGAAAATGATGTGCTAAAAATCAATTGATCAAAATACACAGAAGGTTTATAATGTACAGTATTCAAAGAAATTAATAGCTCAAACTCCAGGAGGTTATTCCTCGTGAAAAATGTAAGCAGACATCATATTGGACTCTTTCCAGTAAAAAAAAAAAATTACTAAGGGATGTACGAGCCATACAAAACGGAATTTAAAAATAATATTCGGTCAAAATACAAAAACGGTTAGTAGTTAAATAATAATACTGTTCGTGGGTTAATTGTTATTGAAATATTTAACCTGTAAAATAATCCGCCTTTAAAATTTCCCCTTTCATAAAAATAATAGTGGTTGACACTCTTACATTTCATAAAATTAGGTTTTGTAAGTAATTAATGTTGTATGTTTGTGCAGTTCATTGCAAGGAACAAAAAAGTTAATTGAGTCAAGCGCCTAGAATGAATAGCTTACGAGAAATAAGCACACTACTGTTTCTGTGATAATAATGGAACGCCTGGCATGCAGGCAAAAGGGGCTACTTCATCCATGGAGTTATTGGTTTATAGATGCGCCGTGCTCTCAGGAAAATGCAACCTTTGATGCCTTATTTTAAAAGCATGTCTCAAATTCAGACAAACAAATTATAAAAACTTAGTCGCCCGACATCAAGTCACCCCCCCCCCCCCCCATCATCGTTGAAGATCAAGATGTTGAGTGCTGACTAAAATATCATCCCTCACATCACTCACACATTTTTACTGCATTTACTTAAAATAGCCGTAACATTTATTTTTTGAAAATATATTTAAGGCTGTTCACGTGACTTAAATGCATAATGTTGTACCTGTGCAACATAGTGTTAGTTCTACTGATTTACTTGTAACAACAAATTCCACTTGTGAACATTTTTTAGCTTTCATAGTCTTCCCATAGTGGCGTGTCAAGAGTCAAAATTTTCAAGTTATGGGAACATAGAAATAAGGAAAACCAAATGACTTATGGGAACGAAATATCTTGCGCTGAAATTTTATATCATGAATAATATGCCAAATGATTGAAAATTGCACAACAATGCCCATTTGCATACTTAAAAAATTGCCATAAAATAGGAAAATTTTGAATATTTTTAAATTATAAAATGCACGCAATTTTGCTGTGCATTTTAAAATATTTTCGCATATGGCCAATAATATTTAATATCAGCGTAAATTATTTCATTCAATTGATTTGGTTGGTTTTTGTTACTTGTATGTTCCCATATCTTGCAAATTTTGACTTTGATATGCTGTTATGGGAAGATAATGAGGGCTAAAAAAAATTTATGTCTGGAAAATGTTATCACAAGTAACGTCTACAAAACAAACTTTATCGCGTACAAATATAAAATTATGTATTTTTTTCACGGGAACGCCCTTAACCTCATATTGCCTGTCCTCCGAGTCGGAGCGATTCGTATATTGAAATTTCTGATAACTCAACTGAATTCCCTGATGCAATAATAAGCCTAACATTAGTTTACTTCAAAATTATATTTATAAAGTTGTGTTTCCTAACAACGTAAACCACTTTATGAAGTCACATCTACCTTAAATATCAGCAGCTCTTTTCGGCATTTATTCTGACATCAAATTTTAGAAAGTAATTTAAAAGTATTGGAGTAACCACTAATCGAGACCATTACCAAATCGTGTTTAACCCTTTGGTATGAGTTTCGATATTTTTTCAGCGTAGTTTTCAGTAAACTTAAATAATTTCGATGGTTATGCAAAGTGGTTAAATGTATATCACACAAACCAACTGTTATAATGTGAGATTGTGTGGAAATTGTGAGTACCGGCCAGTTCGTTATTTATGTTAAATTGTTTTAATAATTACTACGGTAATTATCTGACAAAACATATTTTGTATCAATCAAAATATGTATTTAAAATAGAGTGGTCTGTAAATGGCAGCAGCTAAAATGCAAGATTACAATTTTAAAAAGCCACTGTTTAAAATACAATTACATGAGAATAATAAATTCTACCTTAAAGACCCGGAACGATCACGTAAATAGGAATTCATTAAACTCGTATCTTTTAAATCCTCGTGTGTGCAAAATAGTCACAATTTGTTTTAACAATGTAACGTGTTAATTGTTTTTTTTTATCGATCGGCTAAAAATTATTTTTAATAAAAATGTGTGACAAAAAATAATTTTCATGCAGAAGTTATATTTACACAAACAGAATTAACACAGATAATAAATAGGAATCCGATTGTAGTCATTTTACAGTGTGTTACAGATAGAACGTTCATCTATTTATATAAAAATGAAAGGTGACTGATTGACTGACTGACTGACTGACTGACTGACATATCAAACTGCAGCCCAAACCACTGGACCTAGAATCGTGAAATTTTTTGTGGGGGTTCCCTTCAGGTCGTAGGCGAGCACAAAGAAGGGATTTTTCGAAATTCAACCTCTAAGGGGGTGAAAAGGGGTGAAATGTGTTTCCGAAGAAACGTCGATAGAGCTCGAACCCGACGGCCTATCATCGTGATTTTTACTTTAAAATGACACTCATAAAAATGCATATTAGCCAATTTAAGGATTTTTCGAAGTTCAACTTTTAAGGGGCTGAAAATACGTTAAATGTGTTTCCAATCAACTATTGATATCTATCGAACCCTTCGGGATAGAGAGTTGATATTCACTTCAAAATATTGCTTACGTAAATACCCAAAAAGCGGTTTTAGGTTTTTTTGAAATTCGACCCCCAGACAGTAAAAAGGGGCAAAATGTGTTTTTAATGAATCGTCTTTATCTTTGAAACACAATTGGCTATCGTCGTGATTTTAACTTTAATTGGTTACTTTTACAAATTTCTACGGTAGGACTCAAAATCGTTTCGAAATTCTTTATTTAAAGGGGTGAAAATACGTGAAATGTGTTTTCGATTATCCTTCCATATCTATCGAATCAATCGAGATATCGAAGTACTCTTTGCTTTAAATTGGTGCTTTTGTAAGTATCCCAAGTACCATTTAAAATATATTTTCCGAATTCGGCCCTAAACTGGATAAAAAAGGGGTAATATGAGTTTTCGACTCACATTCGATACATATCGATCCCATAGTTTTTTATATAAAGACGTGATTTTTGTTTAGGATTTATGCTTACTCAAATACCTAAAAAGTAATTTCAAGAATTTTTGAAATTCGCCACCTAAGGACGTGAAAAGGGGTGAAAAGTGGTGAAAAGCGTTTTCAATTAATCGTCTATATATCTTGAACCCAGCGGGCTAATGTTGTGATTTTTACGTCCACGAGATACCAATAAAGTATTCTAAAACGTGATTAAAGGGTTTTTCGAAATTTACTCTCTTAAGTGGTGAAAAGACCTTGAACTTGTTTTAGATAAATCCTCGGTATTTATCGAACCCGTGGAGATATACAATTAATTTTTGCTTCAGGATGATGATTACAGAAATTACCGCAAAACAGTTTTCAGATTTTTCGAAATTCGATTTCTCAATACTGTGCAGGGGTGATATGTGTTTTTTTAGTGAATGATCGATTTTAATTCAACTGAATGGGCTAGCGATTTGATTTACACTTCAGTTGGATACTTATACAAATGTCTAAGATGTAAATTTAAAATATTTCGAAATTCGACACCTAAAAGGGTGAAAAAACACAAAATTTGTTTTCCATCAACCCACGATATCTATCTAACCAGTAGCGATATTGAGGTGGTGTTTGCGTCAGAGTGATGCTTACGTAAATATTTTAAAAAATATGTATGTATTTTTTTTATTTGTAAGAAACGTAATTATTAAGAATAAAACTTAGTTGGTCAATAATCGAGGCAGACGATCCGAAAAGCAGGAACGAGCAGCGAGAAACAACTTATACAGGAGTTTCACTACAGTAACCTATCGAGACGTAGTCATGGAGGTATTAGTCTATGGAGTGGAAGCATTTGAGCAAATTTGATGCCGGCCAACAGACGACGTTTAAAGACAAGGATAGAGCTAGTGGTGGCAAAAACATGTAAACATAGCATTGAGCTGAATAAAAATGTTTTAGTTTTTTGTTAACTACACATTATGGTGAAAGTTTGTGCAGCTCTTGGCCTTACGAACAGATACGATCGTTGCGGAGGATTATCTTTGTTCAGGTAAGAAACTTTTATTTAAATTCATCAAGTTTATAAAGTACATACACACAGCGAAAACTGATTCGGTTTTTTTATATTTCTGAAGCAATTGTAAACTGTTGTGTACGATTCAAATAGAGAATTTGCGCGAATTTTTGTAAATAAATTACATAATTACGTTGCTTTCTGCTATTGTTTTGCCACCCAAAATATGGCGACTCATGAAAAATAACGTCCTGCGCATGCGCAGTTCGAAAATGTTTGAAAATGATCGGCTTCACACGATTACCATTGCAATGTACGGCAGTTGCCACTCCATAGACTAATACCTCCAAG
>PNEQ01031436.1:18429-107376 GCA_003012365.1 Medauroidea extradentata
GTTACGTGACGCAGTTGTTTGTCACTCAGGTCTAAATTCCGGGAGGTTCTGGGCTCGAATTCCGTTAAAAGCTGCGTGCAAACGTTCAATTCTGACACACAAAAACTACAAGGCAGATCGAATTAGTGCAATTTACATGTAGTCTTTAAAAGGGGTAAAATTGCAGTTCGCTTTCCACTTATGTTCCTCTACAATATCACCTGACATATCGTCGGTATACTGCCAAAAGTGATTAAGTCATAAATGCTATTTCGTTTAAAAACAGTAATAAATTGTAGATATTAACAAAAATGTGGTATGTTACTATACTGTGGCACAACAGTACGAAACGACGAATAGACTTTAAACTTGGGCAATTGTTCGTGAACAACATATTATACGTATTCCTAGCATTTTTATAATTTTATCTCATTTTGACATTGTCACTTTTGGCAGTAAACCGACGATATATCATCTCACTAATCTGAGGTTTGGGGCACCAAATACGTTTCCGCGAAACCTTAACTCTCTGAAACTTTTTAATGTCAATAAAGTTAAAGTGAATATTTTGATAATATATAATTGAGGGCACCGTCACCAATGGTTGTGCACAGGGTAAACAGATGTTTCTCATTCGATTAACCTCTTACCTTAGATGTCTGTAACTACCGTAGAACGTCAAATTGGCAGTTTTATAAATAAGTCCCAGGCGAAGTCGCTGTTAGTGGCAGGGACAAACTTAAGACTGCTTTTCGCGTGGACAGTTATAGCTACTTATCCTTCTGCAGAATTAGTTCAACTAGTCGCTTGGAGATTCTAACACTTGATGACTGAAGTACCAATCTTGTGTACAAAGAGGTTTTTCAATTAAAGTAAATATTATCAGTTACGAATAATACTCGCGAGCAAAGCCGCGGGGGACTGCTAGTGTTCTATAAAAACTAAAATTATAGCACTGGGCATAGACAATAACAAACAAAACTATATAAAATTCGCTTACTTTGTAACAAAGGAACCATATAACTGTCTGTCTACTTGGTGAACGTTTCTCTAAATTAACCAGTCGTGGTATCCTGATAGCCTCAATTAATTAACACATATCAGCATTTGACTTTTCGCATTTACTCCGCAACGTTGTGTGCATGCGCAGACGTCTACATTTTGTGGTCGCAGCAAAATATTTTGTCGTTATTAACATTAGAGTCAATGACGTATAGAATAAAAAGTACAGTACGTTAAAATAACAAAATTAACATCGTGCTAAAATAAAATTCTCAAAGTCAAAAAATATATTCTTCAATTGTTATACAAAAGATTTAACTAGCAGTCAACAACTTTTGTACAAGTCCGCCAACGTTACAGTCAGCACAACAAAATTTCACTACGTTCAACAAAGTTTTATAGCCGAACACCTTTTCTAAACCGTTTTCGTTGGCACTACTACCATTTTTGTAGAGGCCACTCAACAACGTATTACTGAAATATGGTGATTGGTTGTTCGATACGTTAATAAATAAGGTAGGCAGTAGGTTAGTTCTCATCAATTACGAGATCATAAAAGACGGAATGAAACACTAGGTTTGACACAAACAAGTGGAAAAACAGCTGTCGTCCTTATTAACATATAAACATATAGGCCTACACAATTATTATGTTCCAGTTCTTCCGACATTATAAAGTGTTTGTCTGACAAGTACTAATACTTATTCGTTGGCTTTGAGAGAAATGTTTTATTAACTCTTCACAAAACCAACAACCAAACATAAAACTACGGTCCGTCAACATTAGCTGATAAACATTATTTAGGAGAGTGTTTGTTGTCTACGTTGCAGCTAGCTTATATGTTTTAAGAGTACTAACCATGTCATTGTTTAACGAATATATTCAGAATGGTACGTTAATCACCTGGAAAGGGATTAAAAAAAAGACACGGAATGCCGACCCGGTAATCGAAGAGATGTCCTTCAGAATGCAAGTTCAAAAGTTTATCATTGGATTTAATAGTCAGGCACAGATGACTGTGGCAGTGGTTGCCGAAGTGGCTAGGGTGCTTGTCTTCCACTATTGTGATCATGGTTCGATTCCCGTGAGTTTTCTCGAGGATCTCCCATTTCCACATCCCCTTTATTCCACGGCTGCTCTATGCTACCGTCATGCCCGGTTAAGAGCTGACTTAAATCTCTCCACTCTTCACCAAGAGCACTCACTATTAAATGACTTGCCGAATTTTCCGGGTGGCTACAGATTCCACAACTCCACTTTCCATTTTTCGAGAGGAAAGTGGGGTAATAACGTCATGAACTTGCGCTGTCGAAAGCTGACCACAATGACGCCAATATATTTCGACCCCCTTCCTCTTTCCCCTCAACAGCCATCGTCGTGGATACACCTTGCAAGCGAGACAAAAACAGTGGCGAATGGAAGTCCGGCGACTTGTGTCCGGATCACAAGTTGAATGACGCGGTTAACGGTGATTGTGGAAACGAATCGTTGGGGCAGGGAGAAAAAAAAAGGAATAACAAAATAAACGGACCGAATATCCGTTCCCTTTTTTCTCTCTCTCTCTCTCTTTCCCCTGCTCCCCCGCAGCAAAGTTTTTATCACGGCTTGTCTGCCGAGGTCGTCCATGCGTGACAATCGGCCGGCTGGTGAATGCACTGTTTGGAGAGTGAGCGGGAATTTTTCCGGTCCGAGGAGTTCTACACTGACCGGCACCGGAACACCATGTGTCGGCATATACAAGGAAGTTATATACACATTGGAAGTGAACTGTGTCGACAATCTTCATGACGTAAATACCTGTCCATTATTAATAGCACACTGCACAAGAACTGCGAGATAATATAAGTATACCAAACACTTTACAACTCTCACATATTACATTAAAAGTAATTTCCCATTAATTAATTATTTTTCGGTCGCACATTTTTCGTACAGGCGAATGCCAAAATATCGATTTGACTATTTTCGGTACTTACTCAAAGTAAATGTTATTCAAACGTTAGGAATGAAATAATTTTGAGTAACAGTAAATTTAATTAAGCTACAGAACCACAATTTGTTTTTTCACTTAAAAAATACATTATTTTTAATACAGGCACTCAAAGCATGAAACGATTTTGGTATATTCAAGAATTTTTTTTAATGTAAACAATTTTTATGTGAAATATTAAAGGTGTAATTCTCTAGCTTAAAACATTTACATCCATTTTAAGTTATTTTATACATAACGTTAGAACATTGGGTAAGTAGCGAAACTGGTCAAATCTCTATTCGCATACGCTTGTGCGAAAACTTTAGAACTGAAAAAATATGTTATTTGTGAAAATTACTATTTATGCATTGAATGAGAGAGTTGGTCAGAGTTTGGAGCGATTATAAAATTACGAATCTTTCACTTCAGAGCAGTCTTAGAGGAATGTAATATATTGATCACGTTTTCTGCAAACAGAATAATAAGAGAACACAGGTTCTTAGAAATTGAGTTTCTGAACTATCATTTTCAAATATGAAAAAATAATTTTACCATACACGAAATGTTGGTTATGATATCGAAAGCTTCGACCGAAGAGCGAACATACTATTGTTCTTCCCAATGTAATGAACGTAACAGGGTTTAGTGAAGATTCTTTGGTCAGTTCATAACATATATGCCTTATGCGATGGTGAGAGTGGCGTGATATATGGAGTAATGCTGGAATGAAGGGGTTGGGAAAGCGGAGATCCTAGAGAATACCCGCCAACCAACAGCATCGTCCGGCACAATACCAACTTACGAAAATTAGGAGACCGACCCCGCCGGGAATTGAACCTGGGTCACCGTAGTGGGAGAACATAACAAAGTGTATACCCTCTAATTTATAGCAACCTTCTTACAAACTGCATGTCATGTGTGTACATAGTGTGTGGTTCTAGGGGTTTGAATTCCACTCATCTGTTATATTTAGATTTTTAGCATCTATAACACATCGCATTCTATTTTATTCAGGCCATTATAAAAAATAACAATTAAAATAATTAAAATTCATTTTTTTTTACTATTTCAACATTAAAATAGAATTCAAAAACTTATAATTTTTAATACTCTCATCTTAATTAGAGTTCCAAAACTCTTCCGAAATTTATTAATTCTGTGTACGCTCGTGCTTGATGTGAACTGTATTCACAAACTTCGTGAGACGATCCCCTGGCCAATATTATGTGAAAAATTTACAGTCGCGTGTTGGGAAATATATCGTTAAAATACTAGCATTTGAAACACCTTTGTACGACGTCTGAGGAAATTTTCGAATGCCAAGTAGAAATATTAGAAAATGTCTAGTTAGGAAAGAAATTTTATGGACCTGTAAATTTGGTATCACTCTATATCATCATTGAAAAAAAAGCAAACACTATTTATAGTACGTATATAACATTTACAAATTTAACCAAAATTTATTTTTGCATCATGAACTTTTTATTTTAAAAGATAAACAAATCACAAAAGCAAATAATAATGAAAGTCATAATTTTTGACTTCACGTTTCACCACTGTTCAGGCTACTTGAAACGTTTTATTTGCGCCTTTTTTTATTTTTAACTAACCGGTTGTTGTCCTGGTGCAGATATGAACGTTGCACAAAAATTTCAGGCCAGTTGAACCTGTGGCTACAACTCTTTTGTTCGTTGGAAGCAAAGCAGTAGCCAACGAACGTCCTGCGTACATCGGTAGACTACAAAACAAAATACTATCGGATTTAAAAAAAAATTGTAGAAGTTTTGAATTTTTATTTTAAATTTCAACATTTTCAGTTCGGTACGTGATTTAGTTGACGTACTGAAAACCGTAACATGCAAATTTTGATATTTACCAGCCACTACGCAAAACTAATGAAAGATAAAAAACATTTAATAAGAGCAAAATGTAGTCACAGTTATTCCAAAAATATGAAAAAAAAATTAATAATTCTGTACAAATATAAAAATAAAAACACGACGATGAAAATTGCAGTAGAGCGTGCCGCTAAATTTAGGAAATTTCATTTTTTCATACTCGCTGCTCGCATTCGATAACGTAGCAGTCTACCAGTACTGCATTCCTTGTAAAGATGCAGTATGTCATTATTTTTAAGTACCATAGTAGAGAACGTTTCAGATGAACTATTTTGTACCAAAATAGTATGGTTCTTATTGTAAAATTTGTCAAGTGTATGAATTTAATTTATTTTTAGAATTTTCTCTTCGGTTGATATTAAATTTAATGAAATTAAGTATGGTGTATAAAATGTATTAATACAAAGTTTCATATACATTTGGTTATTAACGTTACGAAGAGCTCCATAAAGAGTTTCTGCTCAGGGGGCCACCAAGGTTAGGTAGGACCACATCTGACTGCGAGCCCTACATTTTTGCAGTACTGTACATTTACTCCAATTCGATTTTAATATTATGAACAAGCCGAACAATTGACTAGACGCATCCTTTTCTTAGAATAAATTTTCCCTCTTTGACCCGTCTTCGCATAATTTATCAGCTCTAAAACATACAATTTTTTTTTCAATAATTACTGCAGCTATAACTTTTAGACTAACAACGACAGCGTAAACTAGAGAAACAACAGACAGTATAGTTTGTAATTTATACCTAACAAAACAATCAGAATTTTTACTTTATCATAGGTATTAATGTCACACTTTTGTGTTTAACCAGAATCATCAAGCTCTGTTAAGGCCATTTTTTCATAAAATAAATAATATGGAATTTGTATCTATAAACGAAAACATAATACTGTTTCATTACGTAAGACACCAATATGGTTGAAGTTGTAGAAACCTCCACCGAATGGTGCTAGTACAGAAAAGGTGCATTCAACAATAAATGGAAAGACGGTACTAATAAATAAAGACGCTCTTGATTGCAAGTTAATATATTTTATGTAACTTTGAGTAATTTAAGACACACTCTTGAATCGCACAAAATTATCCGCCTTAAAAGAAAATGGAAAGTATTTGCAAATAAGCTTTAAACATTTTTGTCTAGTAGAACATTCGCTAAATGTATAATATTTCTAAAATGAAATTTAATAAGATCTCTCTTGCTTAAGCACTTTCAAGAGGAAGAAACAAGATAACCTCGACATAAAAATATTCCTTCTTATATTTATTCAATTAGTGTTATTTATGTAAAAGAGTTATTGTAAGATAAATTTTACTCTTGAAGTCAATGCATACAGTAATCACGACATTTGAACGAGAAAATAATGTCCGAATTGCTGTAAGTAACAAATCATCGTCTAATAACCATACACATTTTAGCAAGTAATACGTCTTTCGTCGTTAAGATTTTTTCTTTGTAATTTTACATTTACACCCAATACTTTCGACACAACTCATATTCTTCGTTTGTACTTAGGTCTTGACGAGTACATCAAACACTTAGTCTACATAGAAGAAATACCACGATACATACAATAAGCAGTTAAAACTATAATTCCAAAGTTATTTGTTTATCAGAAGATTTGAAAATTGTGCCACATAATATGATGTACTGTACCTTTCAAGTTTCTTAAGAACCATTAATAAATATTGTATTTACTTCCCTGAGTAATTTTTTTCTCTTTGATTTCTTATTCGATTCGAAATACATTTATTCCCAGCATTGTAAAAGTATTCTACAAAACAAAAACAATATTGAACTTTAGTGAATAAATAGTCAACATTTCAAGATTTGTACTTAACACATTATATAATTTATTCAGTAGCATAGATAATTATATTTATCGAAATCGTTATTGCTAAATTGTATGTCACGATAATTATTAAGATAAAGGTGCTTTACTACATATGATATGCATAGAAAAATTTATTAAGCACTGGCAGTAAATAAAATGATTATACCAAATTATGAGATGATTTCGGGGAGAATTAAAAAAATTAAATTGCATTTCTTTAAGCCAACTCATATTTATAAGGGAACAAGAAAATCAATCTGACTGAGATTACAAACCACTTGCTGGACAGCCTGCTGAAAGTTTGTTTACAAAATTTTTTACATGAAATTTCCCTATCCCATAAACCAAAAATATCTGAACTTATTACTATTCGCAATATTATGAAACCAACATACAGACGTATGGTGACTTAGCTCACGTGTACAATCAGTAAGCTAAAGAAACCCTTTAAAATTCAGTGTTGACGTTTGACACCGATAACAGTTTTCACAGAGTTATTTGCCTTAGACCGCGCACTAATTGTGACGAAATTCTGTAAAGAAATTACGGATTTTATTTTTTCTCTTCGATAGACGTTAATCCAGCATTAACAATGAAGTCAATTTAATATTAAATGTATTAAATAATTTTCCGTATCGCGCCACACTGACTTCGTAAATGCAATTTTAGCTGATCATCAATTCCTGCCAACTTTAGAAAAACTTTAAAATTTTTCAAACCGGCAACAACCTGCAGTAATCAAAACAAATTGTGACTCAATACAGGTGAATATAGAGCTTAATTTTAAACATCTTTGAACAAATCTATATAGTAGTACCCTCCTAGAAGTTAAAACTATAAACACGATGTTTACGGCATAATAATTTTGTCTATTTTATATATGGCCAATGCAAATAATTTTCTAAGATCTTATTACCTTATATGATATGCAATAATTCAATGTTCGCCAACAGTGAGAACACTTTCTCCAGAAACCTATCAACACTAAAAGTACCCTTCTATTTGGCAGATATCATTACAGAAGTTAACCTATGTGTTATTGTGCTAGTAAAGATCAAGTGATTAAGTGACTATTTTGCATCATAATTGGTCAAATTTGCTTGAAATACATGTAAGACTGCGTTCCGTTTAAACAAATTTTATGATATGGTTGTATTAAACCATTAATTCAAATCGTATTAGAATGAATGGTTACAGAGTACGCATTCCAGACGAAATATTTATGGAAACAAAAGAATATTTAAAGTCATAATTCTGAAACTGTTTCACATAATGAACACTATTTTTATATAATATCGTATCATGGCCTAAGAATGGAATTAAAGTATTATACACTCTAAAAATAGTTTGTAAATTTACCATACGTGCGTATAGGAGCGCTAAGAAAGTAGGTATTGTATAATAGTTTCCCAGACATTCATGGTAGCGCTCCTTAACCTTTTTATAAAACAGTCAAATGTATACTGAAGTTACCAGACTTGTATTAAAAAACTGAAAAGGTTGGCATATTTACAATACGGAAGTATGGTAACTGTCCCATACTGTGCCAGGGATAATAACTTACTAATCATTTTAGGAAGGATTTTTACAGTGTATGAAAATGTTTAACATGCTGTGAAAATGTATCACTTAACAGAGCAAACCAATTTTAAAAAATTTTGTAATGCCCGCTATTTTGTAAAAGAGCAACCAATGAAATTGTACTGTTTTCTCGCTGACTTTCAACAGAAATTTATACAACAGAATAAATTATAACGTATTTATTTACCATAGCATTCTCATTTATTTTTAAAATAAGTTGATTCCGTATATGAATTTCGTTTTGGATTACAATATTTACAATATTTACATAATATGAAACGGAAATGTATAGAAAATTTCAAATGAAGAAATACGTAGAATGTTCTAAACCAGTATGTTCTTGAGATTTTTAAACGTTTGTTGCAATAGGAGATTACAATTAAATTTTATTGGATTGTGGACGTACGCCATTTCTCATGTTTAGCTGATCAAACCTGTGATGAATTACAAAGTACGAAAACGAACAAGAAAAAAACAAATATAAAACGCACACAAAAATATAAAAAAAAAAAAACAACGCCAGAGGAATTCTGTCAATTTTTTTGTGTGTGTTCTTATAACCAGTTCATTGATTCTTGCCAAATTAGGCACTTAAATAAACCGACAAAAGACTATGTTTACAGTTTGTTTTATGTTTCTAGGATTCTGTAATTTAAAACCGGAGGCATTGAAATATATTGAAACAATTTGCAAGAGTATTGAGAAACGCAGTCTCCATAACTTACCACTTTACTAAATGGTTTGCCATCAGAGTTACGAGGATCTCTTCTACGTACGTTTAAAGTAGTTATGAAGATCCCGAAATGAAACTATTCTAACCCTTACTTATTTTTTGTCCTCTGTGTATTGTAGGATGTATATGAGATTTCACTTCCTGTAGCCATAAACACCGTGGGTAAAGATAATTAAATTGTTATTATTAAATTTACATATATGTTAAATGTGTGTGTTAATACCATATAATTAAAATTTAAGTTTTACGATATTAAAACAATGAAAAAGGCGTAAGGATGTCGTCGCAGATATTTCTGATTATTTAGCCTCAGTTGCACGAAAAAAATAACTTATCGTGTTTGGTGGTTCCTTGCGAAACATTTGTATTGCATGTTGTCGCCAACGCTTGATTGAGCTTCTTAAATGGTTCCTTTCCTTTGCGACGCGTTACGGTCAGACGCAAGAGATAGAAAGTGGAAAAAAGCGCATATGGCAGGGTTCCCTTCGCGCTCTGAATACGGTACCAAATGTACCTGAATGAATTAAATTACTTTTATGTAATACCCATTTTTTGTACTCAGCCATAATACGTCCATATCACATTTTTTTAAAACACATTCCTAAGAACGTTCTGAGAGAAACTTACTTCAATTTACATTTTTTTTTCCAACTGTGATAGTACATTGCCCTTTCAAACAAAAGCTAATAATTTTGTTTAGATTTCACCAGTCAACAAACCAGTAAATCAAGACGCACTCGTAAAGCAACAAAATTTTAATACTATTTAAATAATTACGAACGTGTACTACACCGTTGGTTTCAACAAATACTTGAATTACACTATGCATAATAAATTCATACATAATTATGATATTTAATTTTCCGGTAGAAAAATTTCAAACCACATCTCTGTTTAATAACCTTTGGTTATTTTGTATACCTAGAGAATTCAGTTTTTATTTTTAATACGTCCACATATAAAGCTGTTGTTCGCTAATCTAATCCAATGTTTTCCGCGTCAGATATGCAACATCAACATGTATTATTTACCAGGTACGACCTTTGTTTCATGAGCTGTTGAATATTTTAACGAAACCTTCACAGGAACATACTAGCATCTAATAAATATATTTGCTTCAAATTTCATGCCATGTTAATTTGACTCACTGTTACAATTTTCCGTAAATGGTTTACGCATTTCGTTATTACGTGTTTTATTTTCGGTCTTGGAATTGCTTGTGTTTATTTTCAAAATATCAAGAATTTAAGCAATATTACAACATATATGTTTTCTCAAGTTGTGATCATCAAATTATAAATTACTAATTCAATTACATATTAACATTTGGAGTAAATTAATGCTGTAAGTCTTTTCCAAAACCTTGATTTTCTGTGACACAGTCAATTGTACATTTATTTAGTTCTTTATTTGTCCTAAACTAGGGCCTTTGTTTGAAAATTCTCCTTTAAAAATATTGTAACATGTTTCTAAAATATGTATTTTAGTTCCAATTGAGAAAAGGATAACTTTGCAATAAAAATATTTTTTACATTCTACTGCATACTTTTTGGCCTAATTTGGTTCGATTTAGAAGTTAAAGTGTCCAAAATGTTTGGAACAAAAATAACCTGGTGGAACTATTTTTTTACGAATCTAACACGTGTGTAGAAGTAAGTTCAATGAACTTGACAAGTATCTTCACGTATATTCTGCCACGAAAAATTCCATATATTATAATCATAACGGATCGTTAATAAATATTACTATACTGATTAATTTAGTGACAGAGAGACACACTCTAAGCCAACTTATTAAATTCTTTGCTGTCAATTTTATTTATTTGATTTGTAATTGTAGCAACACCTTTTTATTAATCAGAGACAACCCTTACAAAAATTTAACACATGTGTAAATTATTTTTGGTTCAGTTATACAGTTTTGTTTGTGATTTTTTTTTTCATTTCTTCTTAAACGTATCTTGATTATTATAGACATCAGAATGTTATTGTGGTGGTCACAATACTTATCTGCCTGGGTCAACACTTGTTTAAAACATTTGGTACATTCACAACGAGGGATAGAAAAGTTCTCGAGTTCAGTGCCATGCATTTTAGAATTCACAGTCCTATGTACATTCTAGTCCAGTTAATTCGTTCATTGTCTGCTGTTCACGTGGGCAACAGCAAATATACTAACAGTCAGGTTGGTCTTTAATGTACACAGGATGGTGAATTCTAACATGCAGGGCAATGAGAATTGTTCCTTCACTTATCCACACAACTTTTTTCTTCGTGCAAGGCCGCGGCATTCGATGTGGCAATCTGGCAAGTGATTGCCAGTTACCAAGCATAACACTATCCCAGGACAATGGGTCTTCCTGATTGGTCTGTCTAGCTGTGATACTGTCATACACAGTACAATAAGGAACAGCGGTGGCTGTGGTGGATCGCATAGCTCTGGTAAAGTGCTCCACGATTGTACAAATGCCCATTCAAGTCCAAGGTCTTGTAGCATTGTGGACCGAAATCAATAAAAACTACTTAGGGTCTCATCCAAGTTGGATATTCGAGTCGTGAAATCTTCAAAGTTAGGTGATACATATTACATAAAACAGCATGAAAAAAATGGATAGAGGCCGGAATGAGAGGGTCGGGAGAAATGGGAGATCCCTGAGAAAACCCACCAACAAGTCTCACTGTCCGTCACGATTCCCACATTCGATAATCCGCGGGCCGTACCTTAAAGTGTTCAACCATGGTCGTACGGTGGTAGGCGAATGCGTTATCCACTATGCCAACAGAAGGGGCTTTTGTAGAAAATGGTTGTAAGATATTTTATGTGATCATCAAAAGTTCGATGGTCAAAAATTTGTAAAACCTAAATACGGTAAAAAGGAAATAAATATAACATGAATGTGTAATACGTTCGTACCGAAATAAATGGATTTCTGATCAAAGGTTCATTTTGATATCTTATGTGATAAAGAATTAACCCAAGTGTGCCACTGTGTAAATATTTACACTACATGAGCAAAATACATTAAAGTAAGGTCATTTTACTAAGAACTAAATGTGTATAAAGTTCGATAATGAAATTTACTAAAAATTGTTATTTTAACATCCAGTGATCATATTTTTTTTTAATTTTTCACCATTAAAATAATATTAACATAGATTAATAAAATACTCAAAGGTAAAAATAAGTTACGAGTACTATTTGAGTACTGAGTTTTATGAAATTAAAAATAATTGTTCCTTTGATATATTATGTGTTCAAACAGTTTCAAATGCTCTCACTTTAAAAATACGAACAGATAATGAGAGAAATCATAAAATAAAAGATAACTTCATAAGAACTACAATTTCACAAGTTTAATGAAATTCACTACCTGGTGTGATCAAGAATTGCTTTAATTGCCACCTTTTTGAAAATATCAGGACGGAATAAACAAAATTCCTAAAAATCAAGACATCTCATTAAGTATTCTACACTTAACTAGATTAACATACCTCTAAAAATAGTTATTGAAATATCTCGTGTCATTAAAAATACTAAATGGCTGCCATTTTGAAAATATGAACCGAACGTGAGCAAAATACCTAAAATGGAAGTCCCCTCAATAAATACTGTACGTGTACTGGTCTCATAAAATTTGCATGTAAGGTTTTTAACTAAGATAAATTGTGTGTTGAAAATGTTCAAATGGCCGCCATTGTGAAGATATCAACACGACATAAACAAAATACATAAAAATTAGTTCTTACTAAATATTACGTCTAAAGGAAGGTTGACGATATCAATACATGTGTTTCTTATTATGCATTATGTGTTGCAAAAATATCGAATGACCTATGTTTTGAAAATACTAAAACGTCACGAAAAAATAATTTAAAAGTGAAGTCACCTTTTTAAGTATTATATTTGTACCGATATTTATGACATTCGGAATTAAGGTTCTTAATAAATGTCGTAAGTTCAGAAATGTTCAAACAGCTGATATTGTAAACATATAAACACAACTTGAAAAAAAAAATCAGCTCATTTTACGAAGTAATATATGTGTACTACCTTTGGTAAACAGAAATGTACTCTGTTATGAAATATGCACAAGATATCACATGAACAACATACATAAAAATCAAGTCAGCTTACTGAGTTACATACGTGTACCAAGTTTGATGAAATTATGAACGCAGGATAAACACCTAGAAGTCAAGTCAGCTTGGTATGTAGTATATGAATACCAAGTTTGACAAATTCGGAAACGTTTCCTCAAATATGTTATATTATGCTAAAAATATAACAATGGTCGCCAATTCGAAGTATTAAAACGGAATGAACTAAATACATAAAAGTTAGTCAATTTACTGGAAAATTTATGTGTAACGAGTGTGATAAAATTCTATGATACGGTTCCTTAGACATCTAGTGAGATTGAAAAATATTTAAATATACTCCATCCTGCAAATATAAACACAGCATAAACGAAATACACAAATTTAATATCAGGTTACTAAGTACTGCAAACGATCTTAGGTTGATGAATTTCGGTCGGCGGGTTCAAAAAATGTTGAGGGGTGAGAAAACTAATACACGCACTTACACACAACCAGGCAGGTGATCTTATGAGTGTTCGTTTGGAAAGTAGGATGAAAAGAACTAACACTTTAACAGGATTGTTATGGTCCGGTGTGGCTTGTGAAACGACAGTATGTTTTCCTGATATTTTTCTTGATGCTCTGTCTCCAGCGAAACATACCAGGTTATGTTAGAAATGTATTGAATCTCGAAATGTGCATTAATTGTTTGCGTTTAAATGAAGAGACGTGCTGATTATATTCTATCGACTCTCTTTATAACCGTAAGTAAGTGGCTGTGGCTGTGCCAGTCAATGCGTTTCCATAAATGGCACGTGGAGACGGCAATGCATTACTTACTATTTATGTGTGGTGCTATCTGTAATCAAAAGTTTACTGCTTGAACTATTTGCTTATGGGAGTAATACGTTTTGGTCGGAATTGGTGCACCGCTACCCTACAGACAGGGTGTTGGCCTGAAATTGTTTGTTAATATCGGTGGTAATAATATTAAACAAATATTGTAAGCCAGAAAATCAGCGGGACTTGGTTAAACGTATCATAACAAATCAATGACGCGGGTATATTGTGTCAACCTGTAACTCACACTCTTTGTAATTGTTATATTCAAGACCTTCGCCTGGAAATATGCAAACAAATAATACATTACAGAACTGCTGGTCTCCTAATTACTACCAGCTCGGTGACACAGTGGTAATAACAGTGTTCATGAAGACATTGTTATCATTTCTATTGCAGCCAGCATGCATTAAGTTATCAATGTGTTTCCCAAATCGATCCAGGATATAGCTGGCATAGTGACTTAACAAGAGCAATAGCCAGTTCACATATTCTTCCTCCGTTTCTCAGTCTCTGGCTTCATTCCTAACCACCACGCCGTCGCCGCGTTGGCCAAAGTGGCCAGACCACTCACCGTCCACCAAGGTGAACCAGGTTCGATACCCTGCGTATTCGAGCCTCGTATTTTCGTAAGTGAGAATCGTGCTGTAACGATGCCGTTCATCATGTTGGGGATCTTCCGTTTTCCCCGCCCTCCTCATTCCGGTACCTCACATGTCATACTCGGATACAAACAGATGTCTGAAGTCGGCCAGTGGTAAAATTCTGCACTATAGGGTGTGATACCTGCCCCTCGGGTACCTTATATATTCGATACTATACGATAGTATTTTACCTCGCTGCTGACCAGACGTTAACACTTATACAAACGCAATTCACGATAGTGTGATGACTTCTGAATACCAGGATATTTTATTCTATTTGGTTTGTATACATCTTCTATTTATTAACATGAACGGATATAATCGTAGCAAGATAAGTAATGAACTCAGTGTATACATTTCCCATATGAAAAAGTTATAAGTGAATGAAATACACACACACTCTCTCTCCTTCTCTCTCTCTCTCTCTCTCTCCCTCTCTCTCTCTCTCTCTCTCTCTCTATATATATATATATATATATATATATATATACATAAAACAACATTTTTATTTACTCACTGTCTTGTTTGTCTGTTTGTTTGTCTTATGCCTGTCTGTTTGTCTGTTCGCTACAAATATTGCTTTTTTTATCATCTGTTGCGAATTTTCACTTACACCAGGCTAAAAAGCAGAAAATATATATATATTTTTTTTTTTTGCTGTGAATAACACAAATAATACACTAAGTTTGTAAAATGGACTAAATGGTATAAAGATTATATGTCCCGTGAACATAATTTTAAGGTTTAAACCCGAAAATGTAACGCCCATGCAATAGATAACCTTGAATCGATAGTTCACCTATGCCACAAACAATTTTGTTGCAATGCAAATAATCTTAACTGTTGTGTGAGTTTCTCAACGACAGCTATTGTCTACACTACTTCACTCCTTACTACTACCTATTTATTGCATGTGGCCTAAGGATTTCGTTTTAAACCTTACCAGTACTTCCATAAGATAAATGGTTTTAAATGTTCAGATCCATTTCAAAAATTTGGTATATTGAAGTTTTAATAATAATTATTTTCACCGGGACAGTCTCGAAATAAACCTCGCTTTACCGTAGCAAGCCTATACACATGTTTTTATTTCCCTGAATAATAGTATAAAGTGATTTCCCGCACAAACATTCTCATTAGTTTTTCTCCTTTTCTAAGAATATTTAATATCACGCATCGTTTCGTGCTCAATAAATTCCCTACGTCGATGACAGCAATATATATTCACTACGTCCAAACTTCAGTTCAAATCACATAGCATGCTTTAATGCTTGTGAGAGTGAAAAGTGCGTTTTATGACTCATTGGCGACGTTGATGCATGGAAGTTCAGTTCCAAGGTACGCGACGGGCATACGTGTGAGATCAGGCGAGAGCTGGAATGTGAACGGAGCTGAGGAGCGATTGTCATTCCAGTCGACCTGGAGCGACTCGTGACGGGAATAATACGTTGGCGACCACGCAAGTTGCAGATCACTGAACGGGCACTTGTCCAAGTACGTAATTCACACTTTTGTGTGTGGTCAGTATACACTACGACGTACATCCAGGTTTAAGTTGAACTAAGCTCAAGGAAGTCGATGCTAATTGCCGGGTGTAAACTTTTTGTTTCATTGTTTCATGTGAATAGTAGGGTTTTTATAGTAGTTTATGTTGTTGTATATACACAGAGGTGTTATACATGAAGACGGAGGAGATATTTGTAACTTAAGGGTTCTGCCATGATACATATTAAAGACATTTTAAATTTGCATAACGGTAGAAGATTATGTAGGCTAGTATTAGAACTTTATAAGTTAAACGGTGTATCATGCGCTTAGCAAGGACAGGTTTGGAGAGCCATGCGTGGTAGATCATTGGTAAAACACTCGTATCGCGTTCGGAAGGACTCGGGTTCGTCCCCAGGCTCCAGCAGTTCTGATTTCGGATTTCCAAGGTTTTTCTTAATCACTCCAGGCTAATGATGGGATTTTTCCTTAAACAGTCCTTGACCGACTTCTAACCCCTTGCCATAGTGTAACTCTACTAAGACCTTGTGCTGTTCGAGGCAACGTAAAGAGACCAAATAAATAAACTGTGTACAAAATGTTGTTGTTTGTAGAAGCCGATGTCAGTACATAGTTAGAGCACATGACGAGAAAAGTTCACTGGTGATCTTGGTAACCAAGCAAATAATCGCAATATTGAGGAAGTACACAACACATTCTAGACCTCAGGGAGCAGGATAAGACGGAATTTAAACAAATTACTAGTTGTTCTAAAAATATTGCGGAAAACATAGCGTAGAGACAGTAAGAAGAGAGAGATCAGTCTGCGATGAGCAGTACGAGCGAATAGATTGCGAACCGCGGCTGTCTCGCTGAGCGGTGTAAGAAGATGCAGTGTCGGCAGAACTAATGGACCTCCGACAGCAATGTACGTCTTGTGTTACCTCATGTGGTGCCGCAGAAGCCACATGCACGCTACGGCTATCGTGCGAACAGCGTAAGCTGATATAGCAGCGTTAAGGCCTAAGGGGTTCAACATGTATTCTGCTGCTCATGTTACCTTTTTGTGCCGCATGGTGGCGGCCACCTGCATGCCTATTTCAGGTTTCGTAAAGTACTAGAATGACAGCAGATATCATAGTCTGGAGTATTCCTGTGTGTACTCCCTTCTGCAGGATGGTGCTTGACCCTGAGGTGACATCCTTCGAAGAGCTTTGAGATAAAGATTTGCCGCGAGCATTCTAGACTTCAGATTAAGGGTATACAAGAGAGCTGTTGCAGAGAATACAGAGTTGTGGCCATAGTGATGGGTTGCGAGAAGTATCCAAGAATATTCAGCGAGAATGTTTGCGGTAACGAGTAGTACGACGAGAGAGTTTCGAGGCCTCAAGAGGACCATTGGATCGGTGTGTTCCTAGTTAGGACACACTTGCCCGAACACGCTCAGACAAACCGTTTCTGAAATACAGGCACTCAAATGTCAGAGCATTGTGGTAATGCCGACTGGTAAGCAACCCAGGTAGCACGTACATGAAGACATGCTGCCAAGGCGCTACTGCAGATTTTTTCAATAGATCCCATCTTAAGCTCGCGCACCGCGTCGGTGTGAGTCATTAGTTTGTGTAGACCATCTTTCATGGCGATGTGCTGTAATAAATTTCAATACCGTCCCGTAGCGCATGTAATTGAAAGGGATTGACTTCACCGTCTACAATACTGTCACTGGATGCTGACGGCACTTCAATAAAGTCCGGAAATTGTGAGTCAAATCTAATAGGATTGATGAAGCTCATTTTACCCAAGAAAGTGTACTTAATTGGCACAGCACCACCACTGATATCGCGGCAATCCTCCTGTCATTCGTGCCAGGGGTTGTCAGGTCCGATGGGACATAAACATCTGGTGTGATATCCTAGGCAGCAGTCTCACAGGAGGTTGGTAAGCAGTGTTTCTCCGCGGAGTACCGCAGGTGCTCTTAAGGCGGCCGCCTGGTGAAGGGCGTGTTTGTGTGTATGTGAGGCGAAAATCGATGAGGCGCTACGAGCGACGTCGTCGGCTGGTATTGTGATATCGCCTCTACGGTCAAAGTCTTAAACGCGCGCGCAGTGTTCCCTCCGTAACGTTTTAAATGTATTACTTTAAGCGGTGACCCTATCATTTTATCGAACGCGTCACTGAAGCAAAGTTCAATGCATTATACTTGTAGACCTCAAATTAAATAAATCCGTTACACATATCTTGAGAAACAACCGCGTGAAAAAGACGATATTAGCCTATTTTGAAGGCCTTAAAATATTGCTGCCAAGTTGCGTGGTGTCTTAAAAGTCGCATTCACAAGTAGTCTGAAGTATGTTTTCTTTTAGTAGATAAGCATAGGGAAAGCACGTTTACTGATCTCTGAGAAAAAGTGTAACTCCGAACAGGTTGCAAGTAGTTCGAGGGTCATTCAGGCAGCCGCCTTTAAGGATGTTTCACTAGCGCTGCGACGCGTTATGTAGTACCAACTTATGATTGGACACCGGCGCATTGCAGTGCAGTAAGTAATTAGATCGTATCTGTCCACTGCGGCAGATAGGAAGGAATGGACGTGTATCCTGGCCACCAAGGTCACTGGATCTCTGTCCCTTAAGTCTACTCCTTGTGGGGATTCTTTAAGGAACAAATGCACCATGTAACTATGGAAAGCATCGAGTTATGCATTGCCAGACTGCATGTTGCTGTAAACATGTAACCAACGATCACTTGCATGCGGTGCAGGCCGCGGTTATGCGTCAAGCGTGCCTGTGTTGTGATAAATAGAGGATAATTTAAACGCATGCTACTTAGAAACTTACAAGGTGTCATTAAGACTGTTTCGTATAATGTAAATACATAGATGTAATAACTGTCGTGTTTTGTGCTGGTACGTACACATTGTAGCTCCTGTGTTTCCAGTAAATTTAAACAATAAAATATTTTTTTTATTTGCTCAGCTACACTAAAGACGTCCTGCCTGCGCCCCTGCATACAAGTATCCCCGTCCCCCTTACGTGTTGTCATGTGTGTTGCATACCTCTCGGTAGTAAAATTGTAAATCGCTAGTGTTTCTCGGAAGCATTCCTTCATGTACGTGCTACACGGGTTGCCTACCTGTCGGCATTACCACAATGCTCTGACTTTTGAGTGCCTGTATCTCAGAAACAGTTTTTCTGAGCGTGTTCGGGCAAATGCACTTTTTTTGTTCCTTATGTCATCTTGGTTCTTTATGCACTAGGATGGGCAGCTACAGGCGTACACGTACAGAAATACATGCATAATAACAAAGGCATCCCCATGTTTCCATCGCATGGGATGGGATGGTGTTCACACTTTACTCCCTACATAAGTGTCGTCATGCATCCGAATCGAAATCGGAAGGTCAGCGTTCCATTTGTAGTGGTGGTTGAATTTTTGTCACTTAACATGTTCATTAACGCAAATTTCTCTGTGGTATTACGCCCATACTATTGACAATAGAGGCGTGGTTACTGTTCTCATTATTATTGATTTAGGTCTGGCTACCTTACCCGTGAGCTTTTCAGTGATTTATTTTTCACCCTGTGTGTGTGTGTGTGTGTGTGTGTATATACGACACACACAAGGGTAATAAATTCCATGCCCTGAAAATGTGTTATGTTTGAACATGTCTGTGCTATATGAATATAATCTCTAAATAACTAAACCAAGGTTTTCTTCCCTTAATTCTTGAAATAATATAGGAGTATTATACAAATGGTGATTACGACGTAAACGAATGGTGTAGAGTTTTACGGGCAGTCCGCTCAGAAATTTCTTTTAGGCTACCATAATTTTGCTTCCTTTCTCTCAATAAATACACGTAGAATTTCCTTGATTTCATTTAAAATTGGATTTTCTTTCTTTATGCTGAAGTCGCAGAACGCTTATGTGACCCCAACTCATCTTCAACCTGCCTTGTCAACCACGAGGATTATGGAAGTCATGCATCTTCACTGATGCCTGTCTCTCCAAATTAGCTAGATGACCCTAATGTGGCTGTCACTGTTCATCTGATTGAAAATAAATTTTAAAAAATTTACAATCATTGTTTTAGAGCGTTGATTAATATTTTCCTTAAATAAATATTTTTGGTCATTTAATTAGTAGTCTTAGTCTACATTTTATTGTATTAATAAGTGTTACATTAAAGACGTTGGTCTACTTAAATTTTATTACTTACCGTTATAGTCGAAAACAGTTAAAACTTTTATACAACAGATAACATGTTCTTCCTTCAAACAAATAAAATATATACCTAATAGTTTTTGTTTAATCTCTCACCAAAGTTACAAAATGTCCTTTGCAGTTTAGAGAAAATTAAAAAGTGATTTATTTTCAGAAACTAGTTAACTTAAAATGTAATTAAATGTTATGTGCTAATTCAAAACATATTTGGGTTTGTAAAGTGATGAATGTTTGTATATTTCAAAAAATTTCTAAATTTAGTAAATTATTGAATAACTTTGAATTGTGGCAGGTATTTAATTTTTTTAAAACTAACTAATGTCAAACACGTCTTAAAATGCATTTGTATTCCAATGAATTCTCGTAATTTTATTTTTATAAGTTAATTACATTTTTAAAATTTTCTTTCCACCTTAACACCTATTTTGTGACTTTGAAGAGTGATTATGCGTAGCTATAGTGCCTAATTTTTACATGTAGGGAAAGAAGGTGTTATCTGTTGTGAATTTGAACCGTGTATTTCACAAAAAAAGAATTATTTGTTTTACGGGATCCAACACTTTTTATTTACATCATATTTAACAAATTTTATTAATACAAATATTTGTAAGTTTCCGATTTCCTTTAAAGTCACTGTTTCCCACTCAAATATTGGCAGTTTTACTTTTCGATAGTTCACTTATATTATTTAAGGAAAAATAATGGCTTTTTAATAACATTTTAAAACTGTTATCATTCTTTTGATTGGTTTTCGGTTACATACTTTACCACTGTCCGTTTTCATTCACAAGGTTCCAATTCTCCCATCTGCCCGCTTAATATAATCGTATATTTTAGGATACCTCCTCTACTATACGTATGAAACGAAACCAAATGCCTGGAAAGTATTTGAAATCATATTTTCTAATGCTTAAATGTAAAGAGTCTGTGATTTCCTGATGTATGGATCGGCGCCACAGGACACTAGAAAGCACTCGTAGTGTTTATTACCTCGGTCGTAATGTATTAAATGTAATTAACTTCGATATGACAGAATTTAAAAATTGTACATAGTTAAAAAAAGGGTCTTACTTTGTAACACATGCACGTTTGAGCAAATATCACCAGCACTGTGGAAAATTTAGTATTTCTACATTCTGATATGATTTTTTTTTTATTATTAAAAGGTGCTGAGGCTTACTCGTAACGCTCAAGTATAAAAGTGGGATAGTTAGGGTAAGTTTAATGAAAAATAGTTCTTTTAAGGAAGTATAAATAGTTATTACTAAACATATTTTGCAGATTTTAAATACTAATGGTAAATAATAGTTTCAGTAGGATCCACGAGCAGAGAAGTGTCCTAGCTTCTTCAAAGGGACAATCATTATTCAGAATGTACTTGATATATAATCATCAGGATCATCGAGGCATGTTGAGGATGAGGCAGGGTCATGTGCGTTTTCGTCTGTCAGTCAGAACAGAAAGGTAGATTGTTGTAAAAATTATGAACAAGCTGGTTTTTTTGTTGTTAAAAAGGGAAAATATTTGATAAAAGGGAAAAAATTTGGTCGCGAATTTATGATTTCTAAGCGCTGACGGCCAGCCCTGAGCCCTGTCAAAATCGCCGTTCATACTTCTTATAGAGTGTTGTATTTGTGAATCAAATAATGTACTAATGTAATGCGAATTACTGAGCATACAACATTTAACTTTATGCAGAAAATTATAACTATGTGCTAAATGAAACCGTTGTTGGAACGTTAACTGGTGCCGCACGTTAAAAAACAGCTTTTCAATGAATTTCAACACCAGGAGACACTTCGTATACTATATGAATAATAGTAGCAATGCGTGTGCCATGAGAGCATCAATAGAACGTATTAAAACTGCTTGAGTAAAACAGGAGTATTAAGTGAACACAGTCCAGATTCTGTTATAAGAGGTGGGAAAATTAATACAGTACTGACATGTGAGTCAACGTTTCTGTGAGTGATTCCTTCTAACTTGTGCCGACTCTACTACCATTTGCTAGTATTCTAAATGAAGCAGTTAAACTATAAAACAGAGAATGATTATGATTTCATCAATGGGTTGGTTCTGCAATGTTAAAAACAGATTCAGCAAGCTGTCAAATTTCAATTCGGCAATATTATCTTCTTGTTTACCATAGAACAAAATTGGAAGAGTTAAAATTACCCAATAATACAAAATAGTAATTTAAAACAGTTTGGAAGACTACGATAAGTATGGAATGACTGATTGCTGCACTAATGCCTTCATTTCCAGTCTCATCTGCTACTACGTAACGATGTGCTCAGCATCGCCTTTTTACCTCCCATGTTTCGCGGTGATTCATTTTCTGCGTCTAATTGGCCGGTGCTACAAAGTGTGCGCAGTTATATGCCTTCCTTATTAGGTTAGAAGTGAAATTGGTTTCACGACTCGAGTATCACGACTGAACTAGCTCTCGTTTACAATTTATATTTACTGACATTTATGACCTCTTTTCTAAAAACATAAATTTCAATTAAAGTTATTAATTCTATTACTTACATTTCTCATATTCTATTAATAGCACATATTTTTTTCTTTTGGTAGTCGCGTTTCCTGTTGGTGTAGTTTATGAGTAATATTTAAATCATTACAGATCCTCAAAATTGTGTTCTTTGCATGGTTAATAAAATTATAATTCAAATTAAATATGTTTTGAATAGTCATGCATCATATCGTACAAAACTTATTTTGTTTATATGATATATTTAATACTCACTATAGAGCTATAAATAAATTCATTACAATAAATGGTTTTGATCTGGACGGTATTCCGCCAGTAACTCAAAATTCCGGGTAGATTGTAATCGATGTGATAAAATACAGCCGCACATGTGGGTGGAAATCAAACTAGGTTTGAGCTCAATGTTGCATGTTGACTAAATAAGCGAATTTGTCTACGAATTTCACTGATATTCATTTAAAGATCTTGAACAATATTAATGTAACGTTGCAACTTACGGGTCTGTCACTGGGTTTTCTGAACACGGTGCAGGTTGCCTTAGAAGAAGATATCAGAGTTTGTAATACCGGAAGTCATAATAATATCACATCTTATACTACGCAAAAATTTAAGTTATGCGCCGTGTTTCAAAATATCTTCTTGGGAGTTATCAACTTACAAGGAAGTAACTGTAAACATTTTGTACATCCCATCCTTACGCAAGGTTGAAGCGATTATTTCCCTAGTTCTTAGGTTTTTAAAATAATATAAATTTTGTACGCGAATTTATTGTACACGAATTGAGACATAAATATTACTGGCTGCAGATGACTAAAAAACAATTACATATGGTCACTGACCATGTGTCCGGAAATGATATCCTACAATGCATAGATGGCATGTTGGTAGTTATTAATATCAGTTATTGGCCACCATTTCAATTATTTTTTTATTCATGAAAAGTATTTGAGGTCGAGGAATAATATATCAATCGGTTTCTGGTCGTAATCATGCAAAGAATGGCAGTTGAGTGTACCATTTCAAATTTATTTAAAAAGAATTGTTCAACGGCGGGTTTTCAATATTTCATATAGAGAATTGCATTTGTATAAAAAATCACTAGGGAAATTACATTGCTATGAAGATAAATTTATACAAACTGATAGACAGTTTTTGTAAAGTTTTTTTTTTTAATTCTGTTAAAGGCATTTTAACGACGCTAACTTTTATATTTAATTAAGCCTGTTGAAAAATATTGAATTAATTTAAGAAATTGCTAATTACCGTAAATAATCTACGTGTATGTGAACACGGTCTTGTTACTCTTGTTAAACAACAAAAAAAAACATAATATTAACTTCTCTGTGTGTCGTAAAAAAATACGTTTTTCCTGTAATAACACAAAAAGTAGGGCTTTGAACGTTAGTTTCTGAGCAATAGAAAATTATGACTTAACTATCCAGAAAACTACGTTAAATCGTGTTTAGTGTTCTAGGATCTTTTTTCATAATAAATATAATCTATAATATAAAAATGAATCGCAAAATGTGTTAGTAAGCGCATAACTCAACAACGCCTGGACCAATTTGGCCAATTCTTTTATTAAATGTTCGTTGAAGGTCAAAGATGGTTTTTACGGCGAGAAAAATTCGAATAATTGCCGGAAAAAAAACCTTAAAAAAAGTAGAGTCAATTTGAGCTTTATTGCTGTTGTTGTTTAAACAATGTAGGTATGTTCCTGTGATCGAGGCCTTAAGCATTCACTCAGGTATTGTATAAAGTTTGGGGTGTGGGAGGGGTGGGGTTACGGGCTCGTATCCCGTGCAAGACTTTGCGATGGGAATTACTATGACATCATACAAGCGTATTGCGCGCGCTATTTACACTGTTATTGAGTACGCTAGCTGTTAAATGCCTTCATCACATATATTTACATTAAATTATTTCACGCGGTGGAAGCCGCAGCCGGGCAGCTGTTTTATAGAGAAATATGGATGAATTAAAAAAAAGAAGTTCTGCAATTAAAGTACGCTTAGCGCAGTGAACTGGGCAAATCTGTTTGTATTTGACGTTTTAAAGATAAACAGTGAATATAGTGTAATATAGAATTTAGTATCACCATCAATTAACACGTAACTAAAAGTTAGTTACTCTTTTCTATAGTACACGCGGGCGAAGCCGCAAAGGGACAGCTAATGATGCTTTATGATAAACAATATTCTTTGTATATAAATAGTTTTGTTGGTATTCCGACACGGGAACAGGTGACATATAACTGGCCATGTGAAAAACATGAATTTTCAAGAAAACAAACAAAAAAGAAAATAAACATTTAGCGACTGTCCTTGAGACAATATAAACATTTGACAAAGAGGATGTAAAAAATATGAATATCGTTTAAAACAAATGCTTCGATTGGAGTTATTTTATTGATTAAAAAAAATAAAGAAAACTGAATTTCTTGGCGTACATCACGGTTAGTTCAGAGCAATTATAATTTCGACAAATGCTAAACAAATACGAACATTGTTTTCAATAATTTTGTCTAGATTCTTCCTGTCTTAACGATGACTATTGAAATCGGATTGTTATAATTAATAAAAAAATTTGTTTATTATTCTAATGCTTTATGATATACAATATTCTAAGTATATCAACAGTTTTGCTGGTATTCCGACACTGGAACAGGCGACATATAACTGGCCATGTAAAAAACATGGATTTCCAAGAAAACAAACACTTAGCGACTGCCCTTGAGATTTATTTATCGACATTAATTATAACAATTCGATTTCAACAGCCATCGTTAAGACAGGACAACGTCTGTCGGGTCAGCTAGTAATGTAATAAAAATGTACACTTACAACGAAAGACGTTAAAAGATTAAAGAAAAAAAGGATTTTCGAAAATTGTAATAATATGAATTTCGTAATTTTAGTTAAAAATTATATACATTATTCAATTATTCGCCTTTACGTGATAATATTCAAATGAGAAAATTGTATTTATTTTTTATTTAAAAGGAGCATTCTACTGTAATATGGACGGCATTGTGCATAAACCAGCAACGTGTTTATTATTGGAACTGACTTGTTGATAAGTTTTAAGGTTTTAAAACAGGCTTACAAAAATTAGTTTAGACCTGTATCTTGTTACTAACAAAATTGATTTTATTGGTCCAAAATACTTAGTGTGAGATTGATTTAAAACTGAAAATAGTATTATGTTTCACTCAAAACTAACCACAAGCGCGCAATTGTTTTTTCGAATAGCTTAATTTATGTAGAAGAAAATTAAATCAGTATTGGTAATAATTTTTGCGAAATCCATTTCTAATTAACTTATAGCATTAAAACTAAATACGCATGACAAAAATTGTATCATTGATAAAAATAATAGTTATGAGGAAACTTCTCAACATATTACCATTGCGAGCAGGAAAATAACGGTACAGTGGAGAAAGTTGTGACAGGGGGGCAATTTCACTTTGTGAATGTGTGTTGGGAACAGTGATAGCATCAGTTCAGTGCAGTAGAGTCGAATATCAGCAAGAGTAATTCGGTTTCTACATTTTTTACAACTATTTCCGAAAATTTACTTTAATTATAAGTAATCATTTTTTAACCATCATAAATAAAAAATCCGCCAGTCAAATGATAAATAAACATTTCTAGGTTATTACAAACTGTAAGGAATGCGAGAGACATTCCGTAACTAATAAGCTAATAAGTAAAATATATTTTTCGTTGACGGTGTAGAAAACAATCCAGCAACTATTGCTAATAAAAAACTACAATTGCTGGGACAAAATAATATGCAAATTTTCGTTCGCGGCCTCAACCGTGACATTAACCTCAGTTTCTCTTCCTTCCGTCGATTGTGCAGGAATCAGCAGAGCGGTTACTCCGTAATTAGCTTTTCAATCGACATTTTCGAAACGGGAATGAACATCCTAAGTTCTCATCACAGAACTTCTAGATAAACCGAAGTGAAACAGCGGGACGCTGCCGTTTATAAAAGTGTATTTGGTTGACTATTGTCTGCATGAATGTTCTAGAAATGGAACTTCAGTATCAATGTACGTACTGTTGACTACTGTAGTAAAATAATTTATTTCAAACAATTGCTATTAACCTGTCCTCCTTGCATATGTGATGTACCTGTTTGTTGCTCGTAAATAGCCTACATTAGGCATCATAGTAAATAAAATAAATATATTTGTTCAATCGTAACAGTTGGATTTGTTGGTAACACATTTCGGATTATTAATAAAATTCCCCGGGGGCGTGCGTAAGTTGCTTCTTATTGGCGAATAACTTTTCTCCGTCAAGTAAGACTTTTATAAAAGCTCTTGAGTGAGGGGTAGGTAAGAGAAAACCTTAGCTTAAGGTGTACAAAAAGTAACCCGAGTGAATTTTACCTGGTACTAAATATTCATCGGGCAGTGTCTCGATCTTTTCTTCACTTACCCTGCTCTCAAGCTGGGAGGGCGGCTATTAGCAGAATAAAATCACCATTTGCCGCAAAAAAAATCCAACAATATATAAACTGAAATGAAAGTAACTGAACGCGCTGTGCTAAAAATATCAAAGAACAAATGAGAAACGAATACTATATGTAATAAAAATAAAAAGAACCGTTTATGTTTGTATAGTAAACGTCGCATTTATCAAAATAAATACCGTCAGGTACATGGTACACAAAAGTTGAGAGGGCCGTATTGTACGCTAAACAAACGACATGAGTCCTGCCCCCACTGTTTTGTTCAAGTTATTCGGCTAACAAAGCGAACAGTATAAACACACGCACAATGTTTAGCCTAAACTTGATGATCATCAGCGTGTGAGTTGTCTGGATTAATGAACAAGTGACACAGCTTGACAAGGGGACGTTGTAATATTCCAGTGGTGGTCCTGGTCCGTATTGGGGCTATTCGTGGAATGCAGTTAGGTCCTGTGTGAAGACAAATTATTCGAGCCATAAATATAAAAATGGCCGGTATGTTAAAAATACTAACACAGGATGATCGAAATACACAACAGTAAAGCCAGCTTGGATTATAATAAATGTCTATCAAATTTGGTGAAATTCTGAAAAATATTTCCTAAAATATGTGATATTCAGCTAAAAATATACAAACGGCCACCAATTTGTGAATATGTGAACAAGATGAACGAAATTCTCTTATGTCAAAGTCAGCTACATGTGTAGTATATGTGTACCAAGTTTGGTGAAATTCTCAAAAAAAAAAATAAAAATAAAAAAAAATTCCAAAGATATGTATTATATATATATATATATATATATATATATATATATATATATATATATATGAAAGCTGACTGACTGACTGACATATCAAACTGCAGCCCAAACCACTGGACCTAGAATCGTGAAAATTTTTGTGGGGGTTCCCCTCAGGCCGTAGGCGAGCACTGAGAAGGGATTTTTAGAAATTCAATCTCTAAGGGGGTTAAAAGGGGTGAAATGTGTTTCCGAAGAAACGTCGATAGAGCTCGAACCCAACGGCCTATCATCATGATTTTTACTTTAAAAGGACACTCATAAAAATTAAGATTGGCAGATTTAAGGATTTTTTCAAATTCAACATTTAAGGGGGTAAAAATACCTTAAATGCGTTTCCGATTAACTATCGATATCTATCGAATCCTTCGGGATAGAGAGTTGGTAGTCTCTTCAAAATGTTGCTTACGTAAATGTCCAAAAAGCAGTTTTAGGATTTTTTTTTAAATTTGACCCCCAAGCAGTAAAAATGGGCAAAATGTGTTTTTTAAGTATAGTCTATATCACTGGAACGCAATTGACTATCGTCGTGATTTTTGCTTCAAATGGTTACGTATACAAGTGCCTATTAAACGACTCCAAGACGTTTCTAATTTCTTAAATTAAGGGAGTGAAAACACGCGAAATGTGTTTCCGATTATTCCTCCATATCTATCGAACCAATCGATATATCGAAGTGCTCTTTGCTTTAGTTTTATGCTTTTGTAAATATCTTAAATACTATTAAAATATGTTTTCCGAATTCAGCCCCGAAGAGGTAAAATTAAGAGTAAAATATATTTTCGATTCACAATCGATATAATCGATCCCATTGATTTTTATATATCGATGTGATTTTTGTATAAGATTGAAGCTTACTTAAATTCCATAAAAGTGATTTCACAAATTTTCGAAATTCGCCACCTAAGGAGGTGAAAAGGGATGAAAAGTGGTGAAAAGTGTTTTCAATTGATCGTCGAGATATCTTACGCTCAGCGGGCTGTTGGCGTTTTTTTCACGTCCACGATACACCAATAAAGTATTCTAAAACGTAATTAAAGGGTTTTTCGAAATCCACTATCTTAAGAGGTGAAAAGACCTTGAATGTGTTTTAGATAAATACTCGATATCTATCGAACCCGTCAAGCTGTATAGTTAATTTTTCCTTCAGAATTATGATTACAGAAATGATCGCAAAACAGTATTAATATTTTTCGAAATTCGAACTTTCAGTACTGTGCAGTGGTAATTTGTGTTTTTTAATGAATAATCGATTTTGATTCGACTGAACAGGCTAGCGTAGTGATTTGCACTTCAATTAGATACTTACACAAATGTCTAAAATGTTAATTAAAATATTTTTAAATTCGAAACTCAAATGGGTGGAAAAGCACAAAATTTGTATTCCATCAACCCATGATATCTTTCTAACCAGTAGAGATATTGAGGTGTTGTTCGCGTCAGAGTGATGCTTACGTAAGTATTTAAATATTATATGTTAGTTTTTTTTTTCTTTATAATATAACTTGATAATTAGTAACAAAACAAAGTTTGTAAACTTGCAAGGCAGACGATCCGAAAAGCAAGTACTAGCAGCGAGAAATAACTTATAAATAAGGAGTATCACTGTACAGTAACATATCGAGAGGTGGTGTTGTACAACCTCTATAAACCCTGAACACAACTATTTTATTTTTTAAAATTAAATTTATTTTCGTGAATTATTTCGACGTTCTAGCCTACATTCCGGGAAGTTCTGGGCTCGAAATCCATTAAATGATACATGCGAACGTTCAATTATGACACACAAAAACTACAAGACAAATCGAATTATTGCAATTTACATGAAGTCGTTTAAAAGGGGTAAATTGTATTATGCAGTAAATTTTCCATTTAAGTTCATCGACAACATCAGCTCACTTGTACCATATCATTAATCTCAAGGTTGGGGCACCAAATACGTTTTCGCGAAACCTTTTCCCACCAAAACTTTCTAATGGCATTAAACTTCAAGTGAATATTTTGAAAATATGTAATTGAGGGCACCGTCACCAACGGTTGTGCACAGGGTAAATCAGACTTTTTCATTCGATTAACCACTTACCTTTAGGAGTTTGTAACTACCACACAACGTAAATTTACACAGCTTTAAATATGGCCCAGGTGAAGTTGCTGTTAGTGGCAGGAACATTCTTAAGACTGCTTTTTGTGCGGACAGCTGAAGCTACTTATCCTGCTGCAGAGTCAGTTCAACTAGCCGCTTGGACATTCTAACACTTGATGACTGAAGTACCAATCTTGTGTACAAAGAAGTTTTTTCAATTAAAGAAAATATTATCTGTTACGAATAGTACTCGCGAGCAAAGCCGCGGGGAACTGCTAGTAACATATAAAAATGCCGCAATATTGAATATATGAACTTTTGATGAACCAAATACACAACAATAAAGTCAGATTTATACGTAGTATATGTGTAGGAAGTTTGTTGAAGTTCTGAAAATGATTTCTTAAGATATGTAATATTATGGTGGAAATATAAAAATGGCTGTCGTTTTGCAAATACGAACATAGGATGATTGATATATACAACAGTAAAGTCTGCGTTGTAAATATTACATGTGCATTAAGTTTGGTGAATTTCTGAAAAATATTTCCTAATATATAAAATAGTATGCTAGAAATAAGAAAATTGCCACCAGTTTGAAAATATGAACACAGAATGAACTAAACCACAATGTTTTCTAACACAACACTTAATATCAAATTATATATATATTTATTTATTTATATATAAATATATATGGGTTATGGAGATCTCATTCAGAGATTATCAATAACCTGCTGCTTATATATATATATATATATATATATATATATATATATATATATATATATATAAAAGCAGCATGTTATGTATATATGTATGTATGTATACACACACATATATGTAAAAGCTGCAGGTTATGGGTAATCCCTGAATGAGATCTCCATAACCCGCGAATCGGGAGCTTGACTGGACAGAATTCATACACTTCTAACTTAATCCTACATCCTCTACAACAAAGCAAACAAAACAACAGAATGCCAAAGGTAATTTCCTCTCAATACCAAGTTTAAGAAACAAGTTCCTCTGCTTGCTTCATGTTGGAGAAAGTAATTACACCTAGTGAACGTGCCGAACGGATACTTGAAAGGAAAAAAGGTGTACTTGTATCCGGTCCAAAAGACGTTATCTTAGAATTGTATCTGTTTTATTTAGAAAAAGTTTCTACCCCGGCTTTACTTGCGTAGTTGTGTAAAAATAATAAAGTTTTGGTGAAACGAACGCCAATCATGTGTTCAATATCACCACTTCACAACAGATATTTAAAAACCTAATATTTAACGTGATAAAAGTTATATTTCTAATAATATGCGGTAATTTTGCTGTCTTTGTGAGTTGATTGAACTATTAAAAATTATTTAATTTTTTTAGAAACTTGTATGAAATTAAAATATTTTGACTTGTGTAGTAATACAAAAAAACCACAACTCTAAACCAAATATTTACTAACAATTTTATGTTGTCTATAACAAAAAGGACCGATTCTATTATACGAAATACATACGTTTCATGATTTAAAAATTTTAAATTAGGCAATGAATGTATATGCTTCCAGTTTGACTGATTTTACAATTCGAAAAAAAAATTATTTCTCGGTAATTTTCAGGACATTTTGAATTAATGTTTGTAATGTATTCCACATCCTACACGATTATGACGAATTTACAACAATATAAATATCTCCAATTGTATCATATCGTGCCCAAAATAATAATTTTTAAAAACTACCAAGCTAAGTTTTAATTATTACAAATATATTTTTTAAAATTACAAACTTACACAAAAATTATACTAAATTCAATGGTATTCTACGAATGACAGATTCAGAAACATTAACTCTCCGAACAGTTATATCGTCGTTGGTTACAAATATGCTACAAATATGTGAAACCGGTAAATAATTGTAATACTGCAAATCCCTCAAAATATCCTAGTAACGTAATAATTGTAAGATTTAATTTGAAAACAGAAAAACAGTTCACATGTATTCCAGGAAAAGAATAAAAACCACACACTCTTATTCAACTCCCAAACCATTATGAAATTGATTTCTTTAAACTATTTTATTTATACTGGACTATACAGGATGTCGCGAAAACACCTTTTGATATTTACACAGGTTGCAGTATGCAACAAAAGAAGACGAAAACATGCTGTGCATTGTTCACCTAAACTCAATATTAAGGCCGTTATGACCAGTTAAAGATGAACGTTCAAAACAGTATTTTCCCAAAATACGGAAAACTACGCCACATTCAAAAACAATATTGTCAGCATTGCTTAATGCTATTGGGATCGTCAAATCAACATCATATGGTGCTTGATACCTTCCACCCTTAGGAAAATAGCAGGGGTGGCTACCCCCTAATTGCATACAACTTTTTTACCGTCAGGTTTACCATACATTTGAAGGTGGTTTGTTGAGTAATCTTACCTGTGTAACAAAAAAGGTGCTCCTGTTGCAACTGTCTAAGAGCCCTTGTTTTAGTTCAAATCACAAATGTAGTTGCAGCAGTAGTCCCAGAAGCAACTATTAATAATGATATCGTGGGTTGGGAAAACGTTCGTAATGTTTTGTGTATTGCAACACGATGTCTTTTTACGGCTTTTGTTTGTGTTATGGACACAGGTGTACAGACTGTGTGACTGTGTTGTTACTGGGACTATTGCTGATACTTCATTTGTGATTTGCATTTGCATGTTAACGAGGGGTCCTAGGTAGACGCAACATTAGCACGTTTTTGTGGGACATGTGAAAGTACTCAATAAACCATCTTCAAATGCTCGGAATTTCTGCCGGTAAACAATGTGCATGCAATTAGAAGGTAGCCACCATTGCTATTTTCATAAGTGTGGAAGATATCAAGCAGCATTTGCTGATGATTTGAAGATCCCAATGTCGTTCAGCAATGTTGACAATATTGTTTTTGCATGTGACGTATTTTCCCGTATTTTGGGATAGTATGGGTTTAAACGTTCATCTTTAACTGGTCATAATGCCCTTAATATTGAGTTTAGATTAACTGTGTACAACATGTTTTCGTCTTCTTTTGTTGCATACTACTATATGTGTAAATATCGGAAGGTATTTCTGGGACACTCTGTATAGCAACGTCACGGGAATATCTTGCGGTAAACAAGTGCATTCCTGCCCATAGACATTCTACAACCACCATGGCTTTATTTGGTTGGTTATTATTTAACTTCACTTCGTGTTTGGAATGCCAAATCTAATAGTGGTGACACATATCTCTATCTAAATGCCATGACTTGCGGGTTAATTACAAAAATATTTGTTTAGAAGCATATTATTATCGATATCGAAGAATCGCTAAAAAGTTTTGACATTAATAAATGTGTATTTGTACACTAATTTTGTAGCAATAAACTCCACTGATGTGTTTTGAAAATATGCCGTAACAGAACGAATTTTTTTCCGTCTGCGGATTTTATTATTTTATTTAAAATTATACGTACATTTATAAACTGTATGGCTTCACACAGTCGTGATTTTTTAAAGGATTCTGTTGTAAACAATTTGAGTTCTTTTTCAAAGTCGTCTGTGCCATAAGGTCGCGACCTTCTGTGAATAACCGTGCCAGGAAAGTTGCTGAACTAGCGATTTGAGTTCTCCAAGAGCAGTAACTTTTCTTGATTTTATAGCATGTCTGGTAAACTAACCAGTCAGGGAAGTCCATTTTTGTTTTAGACCTTGAAAGCGCTAATAGAATCACCCTACTTAGCGTATTATCATACACATATAGTGTCGCAGCCACCTACTCCAGACGGCAGCGTTTCAATGTGCAAAAACAACCGGGAATGACCTTAATAGCAGAAGAAACCATATTTACTGGAAAATAGTAAATTACCATGCTAGTTGCTAATCCAGACGTTGATATATCTCCGTGAGATTGTTGAGATGGAATGTAGAATATTCAGTTATGAGGCATTTCACCTTCTTCCACTGAATTAAAGTGGCAATCTGGCCGGAAAATTTTAATTAATCTCCCTGAATGTTACATTTCTGACAGTACAAATTTCAGACTGTGAGGAGCTTAAAACACGACGCGAGCAAACCAAAGAAAAACATGTTATAATACTGAAATTAAATTACGCAGGAGCACTTCCGGGAGAGAACCAGTTCAAAAGAGAAGATAATTTTATGTCCGCATCCTGCCGGAAATGTATAACAAAATTACCAACACGGCAAGGCGTAACAAAATATATTCAGAAGATATTTCACTCAAATCGGTTAGTCCATCCGAACTTATGCCTCCCTGTCGGCATGCTCGCAACCTATTTCGTAGCACGTAAAATCACGTCCGGCTACCTCTGCCGACACAGCAAGAGTCACGTAATGGCAGACCTCTCCAAGCCACGCTAGCTCTCTCTCTCTCTCCCTCTCTCTCTCTCTCTATCTATCTCTCTCTCTGCAGCGCCCCTGGCGACCACCCAACGCACCAAGTAAAAATATACCTTAACAAAACTAAAACTATGTTTAAATATACTGAACAATTACGACCTTTATACTTATAAACATTTGCATTTGAAATAAAATATTGAATTCTAAAACATAAAAACAATTTGAGGGCGCGGTTTACCGCAGTTTTCAATGTCTTTTTTTTTTAAATTGGTAACAGATTTTTTTTTCTTGTTTTACACATAAATTGTGATTAAATCTTCCTCTTAGGAAATTTTTGTATCTTTCATAGTTTTTGCGCAATGAGTCGTAAACGTCCAAATTTAGACTTTACGGTTTTAAGTACGCCACTAAACCAACTAACATTCCAAACTAAAAAAATTCACACTATATAACAACTTTTTAAGTTATGATTCGCCATATAAAAAAACACAAATGTGTATGTTTTGTATTTTGTTTTTAAATTTGTTGATAATTTTTAATATTCATTTTAAAATTCAGCATTTTTTATTAAATACAAAAGTATTTATTTTTTGTTTTTATATATGTTAAATCATAGCCTACAACATTGTTATACACTGTGAATTTTGTCGGTTTGGTGTGACAGTTGGTTTTAGTGGCGTACTTAAAACCGTAAAGTGCAAATTTTGACGTTTACGACTCATTACGCAAAAAATATGAGCGAAACAAAAGTTTCCTAAGAGGAAGATTTTGTCACAATTTATGTATAAAATAAGGGAAAAATATTTGGTACAAATATAAAAATAAATAAAGCCGTTTAAAAGTGAGGTAAATCGCGCCCTTAAGTTACAAAATAAAGTTTAATATTTTTAAACGGCATGTATTTTGATTGGCCCAAGTCGGCCTGCGCAAAACATATATTTGTGTCTGTTGCACACTGAACTTGCGGACGCGCACGTGAGCACCAGTGAAAAGTAAAAGCAGTAAATACGGTTTAAATCTAAATTTAGCTCTCCAGAAACTCGGCAGGCACACCTGTACCGTTATATTTAACTGGTCAACAATACACCCAGCCTGAAGTTAAAAATAATTGCTGTTCAAACGATTTAAACTGATTCAAACGATAATATTCAAATAAAATCAAGACACAAAGTAACATCAACCTAAACCAACTAAATTATATATAATCATGAATAGTTTTAATTCTGACACAGGTAAAGACCAGACATCACCCTTCTAAGCTCCTGTCAACAATAACTGAAGATAGTGAACTAAATAGATAGTAACAAATTCAATAAAACACAAAAGAAAATAAACAAAATAATAATAACAACAGAAATATTTAAGGCTTAAGTGTGTGGGTATTTTCTCTATTTGCATGGCAGCATAAGAGACAAATTTTTACTTTGTCGAACCGTTATGAGAAAACTATGAGATCCAATACTGTTTCGTATGGGGAAACTGTATTCACGAATATAATCTACGAAACTCTTAATATTTCGTAAAAATACAATATTTTGATATTAAACACGACTGAACACCCTTAAGGCGGCGCCCTATCTGAGCTTGAAAGTGGTTGTTGCAGTGTTCTGCGAGCGTTCTTAACGAAACTACTAACGTCAGTACACATGTCGGCATATATTTGTATATCTAGGAAATAACACACGCTTTCAGAGGAAGACTACATATTTTTTTAAACTAAATATACTTATTGAAAACATGTTTTTATCCACTAAAAATGTCTAAAAAAATTAATAATAATCTTTTTCAATTTGTTGTATTTGTAAAAATGCTAACCGTAGCTGTCCGAATGCCTTATAAACACAAACATGAGCTGGAATTTGAAGTAATCTTCCCCAGATAAAATGATATCGTCATCAATTAAAGCCCCTTAGTTAAGAGAATCATAGTAAATCACCGCACGCCAGTTGAGTGACTGGCGCGTACAGGCGATATTGCAGTACATACGCAAGTCAGAGGCGCTCTTAACGCTCCATCGATGTTGTGCCTCTCTCACACACACTAACTAATTCTTCTCAGGGAGCCACCTTAAGAACTGACAGAGGTCTCCGTCCTCGTTGCATTTCACGTCCATACAGCGTGATAAAATATTTCGGTACATTAACTAGAAAGAGTTTGTAGGTGTCAGGACATTTTTCTGGCAAAGCAAGATATTTTTTTTTTTTTTAGAAATTATTAAGTGGCTTACAATAAGCCTAATTCTAATATCTGTTGGAACGAGCGGAATTTTTAATATTTACTAATAGAGTGATAAAGGGAAGGAAATTCAACGGACTGTCTTATTTCACAAATATGTTTACGTTTCCACAAAAAATTCTCCTATATACTGGCTGCCAAATATATTTTTAGTGATAGTACAAACTTCTGATTACCAATTTTCAATAATTTCATTGTAAATCAACAACAAATCAATTATAAAAACATACGAAAATTTATTTTAAATAAACATAAATTTTGCTAAATTTAAATATTTTCGTGCATTTTAAAAAAAAATAAAATAATTATTTGTATGCTTAAGAAACCGTTTTGTAAAAGAGTTATTAATTAATATTTTCTAAAACCAAATTATTTTTACTGTTAAGAGCATTTAGTTACTGATAATCACTTTATCACAAATGTAATCTCCTGCGTGTCAATTTAGTTTTTATGTGTTTGAAACCTCATCGCTGACCGGGCGTTATTAAACTTGTGTGTCGTACTTATCACATTATATTGGCCGCGCGGTCCCCAGAACTAAGCCTAATCGCTCACATAAATGTAGTTTTCTTGAGAAACGTGTTAGCACGTCACAAGCTACCACAGCTTAGCAGCTACGTTGTGCAATACAAGATTACTATGTCTTGGTGAATAAAGAACGTTGCAACAAACTTCTTGAGAAACACGGACATTGTTTTCAGTAGACGTCATCTGTAAAACTGAAATTGTGTGGAACTAGTGTTAGCTATAAAGTTGGTTTAATGACACTAGCCGTGACGATGATGTACTTGTATCGTAATGCCAGGAGGAATATGGTGTGTGACGCACCCACATGGTCGCCACCGCGATTAATTATATTTTATAGTCACAAGTGTTAGTCAACTGGTATATATCTCACATTCATTCATTACTATGCCTTGCGACAACTCTATCTTCTCGTCATTGCGCCAGGATGACGGTAAAATAGTTCTTATAAGGAAAAACAGTTATCTTAATATATAAAATGAAATGTCCTGACACATTCACGTACTCACACATTCACTGGCCCATAGGCACCCACAAGGAAGGTTTTTTTTTTCCGACCTCTAAGGGGGTGAAAAATGGTGAAATGTGTTTCCGAAGAAACGTCGATAGAGCTCGAACCCGACGGCCTATCATTGTGATTTTTACTTTAATAGGACGATCAAAAAAATGCATATTAGCCAATTTAAGGGTATTTAGAAATTCAACATTTAAGGGGGCGAAAAGACCTTAAATGTGTTTCCGATTAGCTATCTATATCTATTGAACCTTTCGAGGTAGAGAGTTGGTATTCACTTCAAAATGTTGCTTTCGTAAATACTCAAAAAGCAGTTTTGGGATTTTTTAAAATTCGACTCCCAAGTAGTAAAAACTGCAAAATGTGTATTTTGTGAATCGTCTATATCACTGAAACACAATTGACAATCGTCGTGATTTTTACTTCAATTGGTTACGTATACAAATGTCTATGACAGGACTCCAAGACGTTTTGGAATTCTTTAATTAAGGGGGTTAAAATACGTGAAATGTGTTTTCGGTTATTCCTCTTTATCTACCGTTCCAATCGAGATATCGAAGAGCTCTTTGCTTTATATTGATGCTTTTATGAATATCCCATATACCAAAAAAATATATTTTACGAATTTTGCCCCAAAGAGGCTAAAAAAGGGTCAATTGTGTTTTCGATTCACAATCGATCGATTCCATTGATTTTTATATAGCGGCGTGATTTTTGTTTAAAATTGATGCTTTCTCAAATACCAGAAAAGTAACTTCAGGAATTTTTGAAATTAACCACCTAAGGAGGTGAAAAGGGGTGAAAACTTGGGGAAAACTGTTTTCAATTAATCGTCGATATATCTTGAACCCCTGCGGGATATCGTCGTGCTTTTCTCGTTCAAAAGACACCAGTAAAGTAGTCTAAAATGTAATATAAGAGTTTATCGAAAATCTGTCTTTTAGGTGGTGAAAATACCTGTAAACGTGTTTCAGATAAATCTTCGACATACATCGAACCCGTCGAGATATACAGTTAATTTTTGTTCCTGGATGATAACTACAAAAATAATCGCAAAATCGTTTTCAGATTTTTCGAAATTCGAACTCTCAGTACTGTGCAGGGTCTTATGTGTTTTTTTTATATATGATCCATTTTGATTCGACTAAACGGACTACCGTCGTGATTTGCACTTAAATTGGATACATATACAAATGTCTAGGATGTCAAATTAAAGTATTTCGAAATTCGACCCCCAAAAGGGCGAAAAAGCACAAAATTTGCTTTCCATCAATCCATATTATCTATCTAACCAGTGTTGTTCGTGTAAGAGTGATGTAAGTTTTTTTTTTTTTTTTTTTTTACTTTACGAGATAACTTGGTTAAGAATATAACTAAGTATGTGAACTTACAAGGCAGACGATCCGAAAACCAAGTACGACCAGCGAGAAATAAATTGTGCAGGAGTTCACGCTATAGAAACATATCGAGACGTGTAACTGTACAATCTCTATGAGCCCAGGACACGAATATTTTTTTAAGTAATATTTATTTTTAATGAATTATTTCGACGTTATGTGACGCAGTTGTTTGTATCACAGGTCTACAGTCCGGGAGGTTTTGAGCTCGAATTCCTTTAAAAGCTGAGCGCGAACGTTCAATTCTGATGCACAAAAACTGCACAGTAGATCCAATTAGTGCAATTTGCATGTAGTCGTTTAAAAATGGTAAAATGGATAATGCAGCTCACTTTCCACTTAGGTCCCTCGACAACATCAGCTCACGTAATATATTATTAGCTCAGTAATCCCAAGGTTGGGGCTCCAAATACTTTTCCGCGAAACCTTTTCCCACCAAAACTTTCTAATTACATTAAACTTCAAGTAAATATTTTGAAAAATGTAATTGAGGACACCATCACCAATGGTTGTGCACGGGGTAAATCAGACGTTTTTCATTCGAATAACTTCTTACATTTTAGAGTCTATAACTACCCAACAACGTCAACTTTGCAGTAATACAAAAATGGCCCAGGAGAAGTCGCTGTTAGTGACAGGGGCAAACTTAAGGCTGATTTTCGCCTGGACAGCTATAGCTACTTATCCTGCTGCAGAATTAGTTCAACTTGCAGCTTTGTCATTCTATCACTTGATGACTGAAGTACCAATCTTGTGTCCAAAGAGGTTATTTCAACTAATGTAAATATAATCAGTTATGAATAATACTCGCGAGCAAAGCTGCGGGGGACTGCAAGTTTGTATATATTGTGTCTTTGTGAACAGGAGCAGGTGCAGGGTAAAGTGTCTGGTGCCTCATGCCCCACACACGCGCAAGCCACGCCCCTAAACTGCTGGACAGGAAGGAAGGGGAACCAGCCAATACTTTGTAAGACTTAAACGTAATATAGTTATTTAGTAACTAATATATCAGGAATGTCAACGAGCAAGTAACCGTTTTATGTAATTGTATTTAGATAGCCAAAAGAAATGAAATACTCATTTAATAAATACGGCTTTGGCGGGGCCATCAGTCGGAAGCTGGCTTCTGATTGGCCAAAATGTAACCGGAGTTTGCGGGCCAAGTCGTCGCCGACGAGCCGCGGCAGACATTGTTGGGCAACGGTAGACAGCGCACCGGGGTGCTGCCGCCGGGCGTCGAAGTTTGGCGTCGAGACGCCTTAGAGTGAGATACTGTCGTCGACTAGCCGCGGCAGACGTCGCACAGTGAGGTATTTGAGCTATCTGGCCGGCCAAAAGTCAAGTACTAATGTGTTAACGCAAAAATGAAAAATAGAATTTTTTTTGCAAAGCCAAGTGTTTGGGGGGATTGCATACAACCTCTCTCCCGGACGTCAAACGAGGCAGGTGCTGGTAATTTTAGTCAGAATGTGGTCACCGTCGCGAGTGCACGTAATGTTTCTTTGCGTGTACTGTACACATGTACGTTACAAAATTGTTTGTGTTTATTCTTGGTCAGATTAAGAAGTACAAGTCATGGATTGTGATAAAGTAGGTATGTGTGAAAACATGTATTGTTGTGTTGTTGGGATATCTGATATAATGAAGTAACCGTAGCGGTTTAAAGTGATGTCTATGCATTTGTTTATTGACTCGACTGACGTGTGTAGTTTGTTAAATTTCACAACATTTCCCGGCATTGATTCGAGATGAATATTAAATCTCAGTATATTCTTTGTGGAACAGATAAATAATATGTTGCGAATTTTTGTGACTTTACGAGATAACGCTATGCGAATGAATGCCAATTGATGTGACAGTGAAAAAATTGGCATTGCTCTATAAAACAAGTGTAAATAGTTTCAGGGTCATCAAACGTCAGAGTTATGACTCTAAACCATTTATTTCCCATCACGCAGCAACAATATTTAAATCACATTACTTAAAAGTTGGAACATTTGGAGATCTACCTGCTACAGCTTGTTAACTTTTCTGAGAATCACGTGCAAGATATTAAGTATGATTTGTCGCGTTTCAAGCCAGAAATGAAGCGAAGATGGGTTGACGCTCAAAGAAAATAATTATTTTTGAAGAAAATAAATATTGGTTTGAAGGTACACTTGTAATACCAAAGATAGCATATCGACCAGGGCGCCCATCACAGCCATTCAGTAAATCAAGTGAATGAAGTAAAATAGGAAAAACAGAAGAATTACGTAATAACACTGACTTAGAAGTGCTTACCTTGGCTACGCAGTCAGAGTTAGCAGAGAGTGGAAAGAGAGATGTTTCTTTAATTCTGCAACATATCACCAGTTCACCAGAGCAAGCTACGAAGTACAAGAGAACTATGAGACTTGAGCAACAAGAAAATACTCTCTCATCACTGACTGCAGTGCAGACTTTGTCGCTGTTTGTAAAAGTAGGACTGCCCAGAAGACAGTACGAAATAATAAGAAGCGCTCATAAAAGCTTGCATCCTGCAGAAAGTAAAACTGGAGTGTTACCCTGACAAGAAGCTTGATGGCTCATACAATCACTAGATTGTTAACATATTTAGAAGAAGTATTACTTCGTTCGAAAGAAGAAGAGAGGAACACATTAGTTATAATGTGCAAGTGGGATTGTAATGGTCCACAACATGTTCAATATAAACAGAAGTTTGACACTGAATCAGATTCTGATGCTAACTTGTTCGTAAGTTCTTTTGTGCCCCTCCAACTTTCGTGTTCTACGAACAAAAGGTGATTTGGCAGAATCCGACTCCTTCCTCCCCGCGATATTGTCGCCCCATACGACTTCGCTATATTAAAGAGACCAGCGATGTAATAAGCGAAGAAATATGTGCCATACAACATGCAACAAGTATGTTAGCAGAAACTTAAGTTGTGTTGACAGACAAAACTTACTCTGTAAAGCGCACAATGATGCTCACTATGGTGGATGGTAAGATATACAAGTTTGCAACCAACACAGCTTCTGAAATGAGATGGTATGCTGTTTAATAGCAAAGGATTTCAACAATTTAAAGATCAAGAAGAAAGTCAATACCGAATCACTTGGATTTGGCCTTTCAATCTTACATGCCAGATTCCGTTTATTTGAGTCCATCTTACATCTGGCCTACACGCTACCTGTAAAAATGGCAAATGAGAACAGACAGTGATAAAACTCAAGTGAAGCAGAAGAAGTTGGAAATACAAGAGCAGTTTCGTTTAAAAATGGGCCTGAGAGTAGATGTACCTAAACCGGGTTACGGTAACACGAATGATGGTAATACCGGTAGGAGATTTTTCGCAGATCATGTGTTGGCAGTATAAATTACCGGAATTTACGTAGAATTCCACTTTTGTGTGAAAGTTTTATTAGAAGTTATTTCAAGCGGACATAAAGTCAACACAGATTTATTTTCAGCTTATGCCAAGAAAACTGCAGATCTCTATGTCCAGCTGTATCCGTGGCACCAGATGACTCCCACGATGCATCAAATTTTCCCACATGGTGCCATAGTCGTAGAAAAAGTGTTGCTTCCAATTGGCCAGTTGTCGAAAGAGGCCACAGAATCGCGTAACAAGCATTGTCGTTTATGTACCGACAAAGTTATGCAGGAAAGTTCTCAAGAGCATAATGTAATATTGATGTGCTGAACAGACTGTTAGTTACTACAGATCCAGCCATTACAGGAATGAGGCCAACGCATAGTAATAAGAAGAGTGAACCCTTTTTAAGAGGTACTTTTGCCATGTTGCAACCAGCTGAACCTCATCTAGACACAATATTCAATTATGAACTTTTCTCTTCAGATGGGGCAGTTGAATTTTTTCGGACGAAGAACAATGAAATCATTTTTCCTGAAGAAAACTGTTGTGACAATACATAGAAGTGGATTTATTTTGTTTATTTTGCTTTTTGTAAGTTCATAATGACTTCTGCGTATTCAAACAAGAGGATTTTCAATTCAAATTTGTATTTATAATTAATTAAATACAATAAATTATCCTAAGAGCACCAATAAATACAGCAGATATGAAGAAATAAGTTTGACCAATCAGATTGCTTAAATACCCCACTGTGCGTCGTTGGGCCACGAAAGACGGCGCACCGGGATGCTGCCGTCGGGCGTTAGAGTAAGGCGTCGAGACGCCTTAGAGTGAGAGAGACAGTCGTCGACGAACCGCGGCAGACATTGTTGGGCAGCAAAAGACGGCGCACCGAAGTGATATGGTCGGGCGTCGAGTCAGGCGTCGGGACGCGAGAAAGCCACGAACGAAGGGCGGCGGGCCGGAGCGTCATCGCCGTCGAAACGCCGTTGTATTAGGATATTACGATTACGTCGAGCCGCAGAGTTTTGTGGGCCGGAGTGCCGTCATCATTGTCGTCGTGATTTTGAGCGTCGGGACGCCATTAAGTAAGATACCGCCAAGTCACGAGGTTCGCCAGGCCGAGACGCCTACAAGTGTTATTTGAAGAGATACTGCAAGACGCGGCAGTTAATACAGCAGGTATAGTGCGGAACTGAGGAGAAGGCAAAGCTCAGGTATGCAGCTGATGGTGGGGACAAGTGGAGCGCTATGTGGCCCCCACCACCATCCTGCCGTGTCGTACCGATAATTCTGTCCCAGTAACGCTTCGTAACGAGAGGACAGCAACGACACGCAACCCGGGAAAATGATTTGCCAGCTTTTTTATTACAGTGCCTGAGTAACCAGAACTTTTAACCAATTAATCAACAATTAACCAATCAAACATCTTTAATTAGTAAGTAAACAGCACATCGCAGATGTTTGTGTTGGTTTTTGTAACGATAAATTTAGTTATCAAGGAAATTGATGAATGATGTTATTTATTTTTACGTTTCGATACATTGTACATAAAATTTATCAACATGTTTCAAGTTCTTTGATTTTTTTTAAATACCTTTTTTTTGTTATATAGTTCTATAATAAATTTTTTTGCGGCAACTTCAAATATAATAGACGATACTTTCTTATAGAAATAAAGTACTTGGATAATATAAATATCTCGAGGTTTATAGGGTAAAATTTAAAATTATTTTCTCACGAAGACTAAAAAATAATTATTGAATTTTTTGAACAAAAAATAATGATTTTTATACAAACCGTTGTTTTACTCTTTGAAACTACCGACAGTTCAACTCAGTAATGTAATGTAAGTACCGCGTGACATTAAATAAATGTTTCATTGTTATTATCTCCCTCATTGATTATGTGACATGATATAAAACACGTGACAGTTTTTGTGTACCTTTCACGCCAACCTCTAAGTTTACGAAAATCTGTAAACGGTGTCGTAAGGTGGTTGCTGAAATCTGCAATTTGCCCTTACTGAAGAAATATAAGAAGATCGAAACACGAGCACGTCATTCTTATCCTTGGACGGAGGGCTGCGGTGTCCAAGCGGTCAGATCTCTCGGCTCCCACCAAGGCGATCCGGATTCGATCCCTGGTGGGGTCGGTCCCCGGATTTTCGCATGTGGGAATGGTGCCGGACGATGCCTTTGGTCGGCGGGTTTTCTCGGGGATCTCCCGTTTCCCCCGTCCCTTCATTCCGGCGCCGCTTCATATTCACCTAATGTCACCCTTCACCGGCGCTGAAGACCTCGATGTTAAGCGCTGACGAAAATCTCTCAATCACTCACCCCACTGTACGGCTTCATTTAACTTCATCAGTATATGAAGATGCCTACAGGCGTCCAGTCAAAAATCTGCACTTGGGGTACGATACCCTGCCCTCGGGTACCCTCCTTATACATTATTTATTTATGCTTGGACGGCCTTACGGTTATGATAAGAATTGGGTTTATCCAATTGCTATATTCCCACCGTAGCGGGTGTTGTATAGAGCGGAGCTCACACGTCCTAAAGACGCACTCTTGAACATGACACATACCAGCTGCTGGTCTCTGACCGATTCCCACCTCTAACGGGGGTGGTTTCCAAGGTTGAGTTCCCTAATACGGACAGGTGATTGGTAGATCGCTGGTCTTCCTGTCTTGTACTGCTATGTCATGTTTGTTTCGACTTCAGAGTAGGTTCTAAGTCTCATTGTTTCATCAGGTGTGCGATTTAGCTCACTACCATGTGTGACTGATCTCAGAACAACAGAGGTACACTGATTCTTGTAAAATTGTGTTTCTTGGCGGTATGTAATCAATGATTACATTCCGCCAAGAAAAACAGTTCAACAATAAAACACGTGTTTTGAAGTGAGCGTTAACATCTGAAGTCCTCAAAAATACCTCATTTATGCCGCTGTGACTGTTATTTTAATCTCAGGATACTTGCCCTTAAACAGGTAACCACACTGACCTAAGGCTCCCTTTGCAGGTTAGTAATTTTTCTGCTTTTTACTAACCAAAACTATCCAATTTTACACATGATTACTTTCTGAGTAGGATTATTGATATTCAAAAGAACAACCTGAGAAATTTTTGAAAAGTTGCTATTGCAATGATTTGTTTCTGTATTGTAATATTCTTACCTTAATTATAAATCCTCGTAACTCCATGTTTCGAAGATGGGACATTTTAGCCTTTTAAAGCCAATTTCATAAAGTTTTTTCCAAAGAAATATTCTTAAACATAAATAAAATAATTAATTGTTCTAAAGGTGTATAAATTTATTTTTTTTCTTTGTGTGAGGGAAATAGAATAGTCTTTCTCTCGCACATTTTTAATGTGTGAAATGGAGTTACGAGGTTTTAAAATGTAGGTGACGAATTATGCCTTATTTGCTTTTTTAAATTCCATGTGTTTCTTGAAAGGAACTTATAGTTGGAGTTTGTAATTAATTTACAAGTTAATTTCTTGCCCTATTAAACCATATTTCTCTGTCGTAAGTAAGTCATATTCAAATATTTAGCTAATTCAATATTCATGTATGTAATGTTAGCAAGAAAGCACGCAGACGTCCAAAATAAGCAATTGCAAAGCAAAAAAAAAAAAAAAAAATCTTACGTTCTACAGACGTATACCGATCCGAAGATTTCGCAAGTTTTTAAATGAGTCGTGCATATCATTGTGCCTACAGTAAGAACATTCATGAATATGCGAATAATTTAAGAAGTTATGACAACTACAAATTTGTATCGCGTTTGTTTCAGGATTGATCAAATTAAACACAGTCCCATATTTGTAAAAGACTGTATGACGCGCCTTACAGCTTAGATTTCTCTCTCTCTCTCTCTCTATCTATCTATCTCTATCTATCTCTATCTATCTCTTTCCGTTTGCTATTACCAAGTCTCTGGTCTGTTGAAGAAGGCCCTGAAGGGTAAATGTTTCGCCACTTATCAAGTGGTCCGTGATGCTGTGGAAGGCTGATTTTACTACCAACTATTGTATTTCTTCACAGACGGAAAAAGAAAACTTTTTTATTGTTTAACAGATGGTTGAATGGCAAGGGTAATTATTTGTAGAGGCTCTCTAGCTATTGTCAAAATTGTGTTGCAATACAATTCATGTCATTCGTGACATATTAGGTACATAGAGCCTTTTTTGTTTTATTTGAAAAATTGTTACAATATAGAGTTAAATGTAGTTACCTGTGAATCATTTACATTCCTGTATAAACCGACTTTCTTTATTATAACTGTGAATACTGAACATTATTGTCTGGGTCACTTATGTTAAGAACATGGTAATTAAATGTCATGTCTTGCGTTATCATGCTATATAAGGGACGAAGTAAGGACAGATCAGCTGAACTGTTTTCGTCATGCACAATTATTACACAAAATGGCCACAAAATATATTTAATTGAAATAAAACTTGAATCATATGTGACTATGTCAACCGACATAAGTTGAATGTTGTCATGCTAACTGACGCCCTACGAAACTTAATGAAGTATATTTAATTTTGTATTAGAATAACAATTTTTAAAAAATCGGTCAAAGAGGATTTTCTAGGTTTTACAATAAAATTAGAAAAAAAATTTGAACATATAATTGTGTAAGATGAAAGTTTTTACATTGACGAAATGTCATACATCTACTAATAACAAAAGGGTTTCAAGAAGATATATTTTATAAAAAAAAGGAAAACAATTTTTACTTTGTTTGCATTGTTTGATTAAAAATCCCAATAAATTGATTTGTGGTAAATCTATGTATCTATATAATCTTTAGTCTAACGATACTTCAAGCTGAATTTTTTTATGATTTGTTTATCACAATTCCAACTTTAATTCATTGAAAAATTAAATATCATAAATATGTTCACTTATACACGCTTAATATAAACACACGAAGCGACCAAACATGATTATTACACGGTATCTCCACTATTTGGAAACTTTTGAATAAAACAAATTATTTGAAGTTATCACTAGCGTTACAAGGTTTTAAAAAGTTCACTTGTGGAAAAAAATTGGCTCATGTAAAATTTAGTTAGCATCGGAACTTTGTTCCGCTCGAACACAGACAATATAAGTTTGTTACAAAGCACACTGAATCTACTCTCGCTATTTCGAGAAATTGAATTTATTTTTGGTTTGCTGTTACATGATAGAACGCGTCAAAAGCCATTTTGTCTCTAAACACGAGTTACTAAATGGTACGCAGTCTTCCAGAAATGTCATGTAATAACACAACTGTGCAATAGTTGACAAGAGACTTCACAATAAAAAAAAATACTACGCTTCGGAGTGGCAAGAGAGCAGTAGCTGGTTGTTTTCAGGGGAATGGGGAAAAGGTTCGTCGAGTAACTTTATGCTTCCATAGAAACTATGCTAGATTGATCTGCCAAGTGAGAGGTCTACTTAAAATTTTTTGGTAGACGAGGCTAGACACATAAATTTAACACTTCTGAAAATGAGGAATGTCAACAAACACAACAAGAGCTATTAATGAATGGCGTTACCAAATTTATCGTTATTTAACAACGTAATTTAGCTGTTCGCTTTGTTTTTATATTCCAGAAAATGCTTAAGTACTTAATTCGTTTTGCAAATAAAATAATAAAATATAATGAATATCATTAGCTTAATTAATAATACATCGCTAATATATACTACTTAGTATGGTAACATATTACGATATAGTAGAACAAAGTAGACTTACTTTATCTTGTATCCACGTAGCGTTCGCTGAGAAGAAAAATTCTGGTCAAGAGAAACAAAAGTGTTTTCCACGCTGCAATCAGAATGTTTTATTTATGCCTAGGATGAGTGTACAAGTTTGGCAATTGAAAATTTATGTCAAGTCATAGTAACTGAAAGCAAAGTCGAAAGAAGTTCAAATATACTAATAAAAAAGATTGTAAATATGTGCTGTCCGTAAGTATTATTCAAGAAGAACTTCTCGATTTCATGTAACGTGTAAATAATATAGGTGCGTGAAAATGTTGTGAGAAAGACATGTGAATTTCAAATAGTATTTAATCACGTTGTTTAAATTAATATAAAATAAAATTTTTGAATAAAACTTTTAACTAACAATTCCATAACCATAACAAAACAGTGGAATTTTTATGCAACTTACACTGCAAACGTTTAGATTTAATATTAATTGTATATAATTTTTATTTTCAGAGGTAGTTTTCAGTAAAATCTTTTTAAAATATTATTACTTTATACAAGATTATCGTTTTAATTAAAACATTGATATAGGCTGTTCACTATAAACTGAGCGCTCAGCAGAACTTCTAATTAATTAAAAATATGTTTTATTGGGTCAATATATGTAAACTTTTGAAAGTGTTGAAACGTTACACTGGTTGTTAGTTACATGGAATTATTCATATTAAAAATAGTAAAGAGGGCTGCAAAACTGACGAAAGAAAACTTTGTACGGTGCTCACTTTATCGCGAACGGCCTATAGTAATTTTAACCCCATTATTTATTTACAGTATCTTCAGAGGATTGTAGTAAATGATATTTCACTACTTCTTGGGAAAAGGAATTCAATTTACAGGTATATCCTAAGCGCATTTTTGCTTTTTCACCTTTACTAAAAGTCATTAATTTCATGTATAAATTCAATTGGTTCGGCTCCAAACATAACGGAGTTTTGCTAAGGGTTATAATTGTACATTTTAAAAGTTTATAAAAGTATCCCGATCACTTAATGTTTTATTAACCAACATACAAATATTTTCTGTTACGATTCAAATTCAGTATCACATATTTCAAAAAAGTAACGGTCCCTTGAAACTCAACGAAGCTATTTATATTTTTGTGTTTAATTTAAAAAAGAAAATGGGAAAAAGTTCAAAAGTATGTACAAATTAGACTATACGAACCACAATCGCGTGAAATTTTTCCCGGTTTTTAATCTAATTTTAAAGAAGTAATTTTAATCAGTGTTGGGGAAAATATACATTTTTTCTGTATAACAGGAAATTAGTTTTCAGTTGTTAAAATGTGACGATATAATTAATTCATTAGAGCAATATATAATTTGAGATACTGAAACTTATTTTCAACACTAATATTTGGTTCCTGTGTTAAGTTGAACATGCTAAGACACATTTCTTAAATATGTTCGTTTTTAGTACATATTATGCCTACATTGCAAAATTGTCTGAGCAGTGAATTACTATGATTATTTACTACTTATTCATAAATATTTAGCATTTGTTGTTGTTAGAGTAAATAGGTAGAGAAAGGTTTCTTAAAACAAAACAAAAATAAATTAATTAATTAAATAACTTCAATTTATTATCAAAGTATTTTTGCATTTGTATTTTTTGATTGGCTTTTTCAAATGATCTCTGAATTATTCTTGCAATGGAATGTATTACAACTGAATAATTATGTTAGATATATGACATTGACAGAGAATTTTGTTGAATCACATAAAACGCACAGTAACATGACAGGATTAAGCATGAGAAAATCAGCAACAAAAAAATCAAATAATCAAAGGGAATGAATTTTTGAACTGTTCTTTACTCGTGCAGACAAGTATCTTTTGTCAGGGAATATCAAATTATAGCCCACAGCGCGTAGTTTCCTATTCATTCCGATGTACCGATCGTTATAAATCTCGTCAGCCACGCAGCTTAACAGCGGGATGTCTACAATTAAACCATTTTAAGATTAGCATCAGGCGTTCAAACATATGGAAGGATAAAATCTCTAAAAAAAATATGGACATCTGTGGATGCTACCAAGAAACCAACTGGCATGGAATAACAGCGATAGATATGGAAAACACTAAACAAGGTACGGATGGTACAATTAATCTGCGCAGACAACATTTGTAAACAGCGTAAGGATTTTTCTCTTCAGCGTTGTTTAAGAACTGAAAAGCAGGCCATCGAACACTTTGTGTGAAGGACCGCAGACTAAAATGCCTGTTCTGGGAGCCTGAAATACTTTCACGGTACAACACAGCCTGCTCTTGACTAGATCTCATGTTGGTACATTACGACGTAGACCTTAAAATTTTAAACAAATTCCTAAAGTTATTCTTCTTATATTCTAATATAGCGGGCGACATTTGTCGTACGCTAAATAATTCAATATGAATTGTTCCTTGAAGGTTGCCACATGACATCTGTAGTGACACGTTCGGCAGGGCGGAGATCGGCAGCAATGAGAACAAGATAACGCCGAACACAAGAGAAGCGCCGGATTCCCATCTGAATTACCATGTGAATTGCTTTCTAGTAAAGATAAATACTTGCCAACAATCTTTCCCAGTTTGTGAGCCAAGCAAACGAATGAATAACAAGGGCCAACATAAAACAACAAATAGCAAAAAAAATAAAAAATCGCTGAGACGTTCCGCCAGAAAATTCATGACGTTGCAGCGATGTCCCGAAATGTCGATTGTTTGTCAGAATGACGTCGAGGGGACGTCCAAGTATCCTCTTTACGGGACGTCGCGAACTGTCATATCAGAGTTGTAGCAATGGGTGACGTTTCGGCGACTCATCTTTGGTGACATTCCGCTGACGACAAGCAAGGTAGGTTTTGGCAAGATCCCGAAAAGTGGACAGTTGGATGTCTTCTCGAAGTTATTTCGACATTCCGCACTGACGTTCTTGAAAGTCACTGCATCATTATTAAAATTCAGGACGTATATCGAACTTAAATAGTACAATTTTATATTATTGTACATACGATATTAAATATATCATTAAGAGTGTACTTAACCTGAAATAATGCAAGTTTTTCTTTCGTGTAACATGCAGATTTTTAAATGGCAAGGTCAGAAAGGTAACATGAATAAGGATGTTGATGCGGAGGATTAGGAGACGGTTAAAGATAGATGCCACCTATTTCTGGTGAAAATAATTTTACAGCAACATTGTTCAATGCATTGCGTGAACATCTTCATCGCTGTTTTATGGACTGTGATTAGATGTTTCCAACTCTCAGCATCTCGGAGCTCTACATGCAAATCACAGACGTGTTGTGTCTCGAAAACCATACTTGATAGAGCGACGCCTTTACACAAAGAAATGACAACGATTACCACGAAGAAGTTCTGCAGCTCTGCACGTTAGGCATTGTAACAATTTGGTTCAAAATTGTTGCTACCAAAAATTAGTTACTTTAGTTACAGTCTTGTAGTGAAGGTTGTAAATATACCACATCCAGGTGATTGTGTGGACAAACGTCACAAATTGAATGTGATCGTGGAAGAAGTTTTTTCTACGGATGTCGGGCTCGTGAAAGGATAGTGGTAGTGGAGCTGAAAGCACAATTATAATGGATGAAAGAGCGTTATGTTGCATTGAAGAGAAATGTGAGTCAATAAAGTTGAGTAAATGTTATAATGAAAAACGTCATTATTGAACACAAATATTAGAAGTCGAGTAAAGGTAGTACAGATAAGATAATGTTTAATATTTTAAGAGGCGCATTCTTCAAGTGTTTGAGAATGCTTGTCTTGAATATTTACATATCCAAATTAATTTGTATCACAAATACTTCACGCAAGTAGACATTATTTTATTTTCACAATCTGATATGGCGGTTCGAGTGATGCAAGCATTTGACAGGATGGAAGCTAGTGTTTTGGAAAAAATTTCCTCCCTGTTCATCCAGTGTTGCCTGTTTTTGTATTAATAATGTTTCTGAGATTTTTCTGTGAAATATATAGTCTTTGAATAATTACTATTAAATCTGTACGGATTGCAACGAATATGCCGTCTACTACCAAAGAATTGTGTGTGTACATATATGTATTATCTATATATGATATATAGACTATATATGTGTGTGAGTGTGTGTAGAAACACAAAGTCTGATTAGATAAGCAGCGTAGACCTCGATGACTTTAATGTGTCTCCAACGAAATTAAATCATTTTATTAATAATGTACGGAAAAATGTAATTTATGAAGATTTGAAGGGCACTAACAGGTTAAGCAAATTAATTGTTTCTACTTTGATCTAAATTTTTATTTTTAAATTTTGATTGGCACCGTTACGGGTTTTCGGCGAGTTGATAAATGTATAGAAAGAAGGTTTTTGTTATTGAGGTGCATAAAATGTCACTTAAAATCTACACAGTTATTTTACTTAGCCTTAGTTCTAATCGAGAACCTTGAGATAGGAAGGCGTATTCGTAACCTTGCCCAGAGGAGGTCATGGCTGACCAGTAGGAAATCTTCCAGAGCGTGATGCAGCCAATCAGATATGGCGGCTGCTTGCAGCGCAGCTCTCGTTCCAATCAGCGTGCAGGCAGGCGGACTTCAAAGATACCGGCCAGAGACGACGGTTTGTCTATGCAAGTCACAAGAAGATGCCGAGCTGTTATCCTGCAGTGTCCGTCTCGCGCATCTTTCAACGCGCCGTTTACCACTGACTTTACGGCCGAGCATAATTTACCGCGTCACGATGTACGTTCATTTTGCATACATAATTCGCGCTATTATACGTAACAAAGGCTTACAAGCGTTTGAAGACGTTTAAGTGCGGATAAATCGTATTTTATATTTGTTTGAAATAGTATAAGTTTTGTGAACTTTACATTGGAGTACAATTTCTTGTTATGAAAAAATTAGCTCAGCCAGTTTTCGCACAGTAGCAATTCAAATTGTGCTTATTTTATTTCTCATAAGCCGCCAAAACCAAATAACATAATGAAATGGAATAATTCACATTGATACTCACTGACACGTCCTGCAGCTGAACGTGTATTAAAATCAGTTTTATCATTTTTTTGGGCTAAAAAAATTGCTGCAGATCAAAATTTCGTGTTGCCATTTGTAATTTCTTTAAATACTCAAATAGTTTGTAATAGGCTTAAACATCTGTCCAGCATGTGCGTGTAGTTTCAATGTTAAATTATTCATCTCATTATGTTCGTTGATTGGCTTGTAAGAACGACATTTAAATTTTGACATCGCAATGACATTATTAAAAAAACTAGCTGAGTTAATTTTTTATCAGAGGAAAATATGTCGCAAGTAACGTATACAACTAATTCGTACAATTAGGCTATATCACGATTTACCTTCACTTGAATGCCTTTAAAAACCGCTGTCGATATTTTCAGTAACGTATATTTTTTTAAATTTTGTAGTATTTTTATCAGTTACTAATACGGAAAATTGTATGTGATAAAGTGTATGAAAATAATTTTCTTTTCATAATTTTGAATACTTATTCAAATTTTCTCTGTATTGCCATAGTGAAAATTATAGTAATCAGTATTCGATAAAGAATAATATTGGGGAATTATCAAGGAGGTTTCATTTACTTATATTTCAAATATATATTTTTTACATTAAAGAAGTCAAACCTTAAGAAAAGGCTTACAGCTAACGTATTATCTTATTATAAATCAACGCCTGAATTATTGGTATATCCGAAAAACAAAATAAAACAATATTTTTTCTTGATTTTATAAAATATCCTTTTATATGCCGTCGGAAAACAATAAATACTCCTCAAAACTCGGTAAAAAAAAGTTTGGTATTTTAATAGTAGCCACTCGCCGGCCAGAACGTCGGGATGCTTCAGAAATTCGGAAGACATAAGTTTATTCGGAATCTTCTCAACGTGCATTAGTTATGTCTGCTTATGATTACATACAAATAACGATACTTACAGAACTGAAGGTTTGAAGATCATAAAGTGGTTTATAACACCTTTTTAAATCCAGCATAAATACGTTTCAGTTTTGCAGTAATTTTAAACACCATACATACTATTATACAAATCGATCACCAGTAATAGTACACAGGATCTTTCATACCAAGTATGGAAATATTCTACATGATATCGGAAACAATAAAAAGTGTTATACGAAGTACAAGAATTTATAGTGCACAGGACCATGTAACTGAATTACTGAAGATTGGCTGACCGCCAATCTCAGCTGAAAAGGAGGAAGCTGTGAAATAGTCTTCTTTGCCAAGTCCGAAGACATCGGCTCGTAGGGCCTCATGCAAATTACAGACTCAAAACACATATCTTCACGATATCTAACACATACTGTCGAAATGTCACGCATTGAGGATTGTGGTGGCCATCTCAAACGAGTTGCCTTTTCTAACGAAGTAATATGATTTGTCAGTTGAGTGAGTGTGCACAGAATAGTGGAAGGTGAAATGTTAGGTGTTCTCTTTTGTAATCACAAATTTATCGAACCAATGTTCGTCGCTGATTCAACCATCACATCTCTAGTGCATCTGTACTTGTTGCAGCTTCCTGGTGTTCATTTTCTTGAGCATCATCTCAATGCTATATTTCAACAAGGCGGCATACCATTTCATTGGAGTTTGGAGGTCCGTGCCTATCTTGATACGACCTTTCCTGGACGATGGATTGGTTGCGATCTCCATACGGCTTGGCTTCAACGCTCTTCTGATGTACTGTACCGCCATTAGACGTCTTATTATTGTGTTATGTCAAGGACGAGGTGTACCGAACACCTTTACCAGATCTTGCAACCCTTGCAACTGCAATTATCCTGAGTCATCGCATTAATCACTCAGAAGATGTTGGCCGTTAAGCAAAATGTTAATGAATATCAGCGATAGATACAATGTGCTACTAAAGGCACTCCAAAAAATTTGCAACGATTTCACAAAAATGTCACAAATATAGCGTATATAATACAATTTGGTCATTATGGAAGATTTTCAGGACGACCTCTGTAATAATCACATACGAGAAATGCTTAAATATGTGTGAACTCTTACGTGACGATGTTTGTTGAATATAAACACATTTCGGTTGCTGTTGTCTGTAACAAAACAAATGTGCTCAGGCCACATGGTGTCCTTCTCACTTTTCAAAAGCAGTGAAAAACTCGCCGGAAACATGTTGAATATGCAGTTAAGAAAAAAAGCAATATTTCTTTATAGCTCTGTGATCAAATTACTGAAAAATACCGACGTGGGCATTTGCTTTATTATACCTGTCAATGTCAATGAGTAGACCCCCGAGGCCGAGAATTTTACGCAGATAATGACCGCACTCCTAGAGCTTAATCCGTGCACCTGGCAGTTCTCAGATGCCACGAGACTTCGTAGGAATTACGCACGAAATTTATGGATCTGACCCGCGGGATGAGGAACAGGTTTAAATAAAACGCACTCGGGCACTTCCGTTCAGACGCCTACAGCAAATAACTTCGCGCCTCCTCCGCTGCCTCGGAACGCCTGATGGCCCAAGTGGCGTTGTAATTATTCACCTTCGCTGCTCAAGATAAGTGCTCCCAGCATTCCAACAAAGTATTTAAAGTGAGAGCAGGACGCGCGATCATATAGGTGAACTAAGCGCTAACGAGTCAGTAGCACTTGGACGGTAAACATGAACACACTATACATTTTGTTGAAGATAGGGTTTTCGAAGGCTGTTGTAACTATGTAGTTTACTATAAATAAATGTGAGTAATTATTAAAACTAAAAATATTTTTTTTATATTCAGAATTTGCAATGAATCGGGAAAAGTAAATTTTACGAGTAGGAAGTATAATATATTGACTAGTTGGTGGTTCTTTCCACAGTCGCCAACACTGTTTTACTTAATTCTCGCAATGGCCGTAATGTCAATGTATTATTCAACTGAGGTTTTTATGTGAAGCGTATGTGGAAAGAATAAGGAAATTCCCAAGATCTCTCAAGTGATTTTAACCACTAACCAAAAAAAAAAAAATCTAAATAAAAGAGTTGTGGTTTACAGCGAATGGAAAGTGAAGAAAAAACATTAAGAGGTGGGGTACATCAAGTTCATCGCCTAGGGCGCCAAAACCCTGTATCGGCCCTACGTTAGAGCCCAATAACAAGCTGTAACGGGTCAACATTTTCCTACAGAATCGTAGGCGACGGCTATGTAGCATCAGTATCTCACTTCAATTGTTTTAAGTGTCATACCAAAAATAATTAACATATCCTAAGGCGACTTTAATATATATGACTTACACTTGAAGGAAACTGCTCTTGGCAACGATTATGTTATGTATGATTATAAAAATGCATTTAATATTTCTGGGACTTCAAAGATATCCAGAGGCACATTGACGTACAGACTACACTTTGCACGCAGTTAAGCGCACATGTTTTACAGTTTTTTTTTACGAAAATTGTAGTTTGCTTAAGAAAATATTATGACTAAATTTAACATACAATGCCAATCAACACGAGAGATTTTAGCGTTTCACATAAAACTCTCAGTTAATTAAAATTAACCAAAGTTATTTAATACATATAAACGTATTTATAAAGTGATTTAAATAGCTCAATCACAGTGTTTCTTTGAGGAACTTTATAGTACACTCATCAGAACTTAGCTGTGACACAACCAATGAACCACGTGACATCATAATACACTGCATAGTATGTTTCATTCACGATAAGTCTAGGCTTTATGTTGTTTCCAGTACTTTATTGAGTTTTTTCGGGACTTGAGGTTCCCAGAGAGTCATCAAGATCCATGTCTGCATCCGAGTCTGCAAGCTCTGATTCTTCATTTTCAGAAGAGCTGGTATCTGGGTCTGGGATGGGACGGGGTTGGTTTCTCTATTTTCCTGTTGAACGAGATGTTTTGTCTTACTTTTTAAAGGTTTTAGGTCTTTTTTTTTTATTTTTTTCAGCCTGCAGTGCTTCTTTTTTAGACGTTTTGTAATGCTTGCAGATGTAAGGATTTTTCCATACTCTTGTGATACTTTCTTTCTCTTCCCTGTTGTCGTCGACTGTTTTGCAACTTCAGACACAGTTTCGGAGACCTTATTCCGTATGAATATCTCATATGAGCTGCATTGTTGAACTGCATCAGGATATGATGCCGCAGTAAGCCTACCTGTTGTAGTGGGGATAGATTGCTGTTGAGTTGTTGAGAAGGTTTGATGTTGCTATTGAGTTGATAAGAGCTTTTTATGTTGTTGCTGAGTTTATAGGGTTTGGTCTTGCTGTTGAGTTGATAAGAGGTCTTGATGTTACAGCTGAGTTGATAGGGTTTGATGTTGCTGCTGAGTTGTTGTTGAGAGGGTTTGATGTTGCAGCTGAGATATTGTTGAAGTGGTTTGGAGTTGCTGGTGAGTTGATTTTGAGAGGGTTTGATATTGCAGCTGAGTTTATTTTGAGAGGTTTTAATATTGCAGCTGAGTTGAACGGGTTTGGTCTTGCTGCTGAGTTGATGTTGAGAGGGATTGATGTTGCTGTTGAGTTTATAAAGATTGGTCTTGCTGTTGATTTCTAAGAGGGTTTGATGTTACTGCTGAGTTGATGGGGTTAGGCCTTCCTGTTCAGCTGTTGTTGAGAGGGTTTTATCAGGTGATGATTGGATGGTTTGACTTTGAAACATGTCCCACTTAATAGGTCAAAAGATTTTGCTGGAAATTTCCCTAATTCTATTGGGAACAGTCCAATTGCATGAAAGTCTGATATTATGTTCCTAGGCTTGATTGATTCTTCCCACAAAATTGGTAGTTGTTCAATGAACTTACATTTTGCAAACATTTTCCCTGGCGATTTTCTATTAAACTGTACGAGAAGTTAGTTCCAGTCAATTTTCATTGTTTCGAACACGGTTTTTTCAAGTGGCTGCATAAAGTGGCTCATGTTTGGGGGAAATTTTACGAGTTCAACGTTATGTTCCCAAGCTATTTTGACAATCGCAAAGCTGATATGGAATTGTACCCCATCAAAAAAAACAGGATCACCTTCTTGCGTCCTTCTTTGGGCGGAATAAATGTCAAAAATGGCTTTGTAAACTGTTTAAGGAACAAAGAAGAATCAATCCAACCGTTCTCTTGGGCAGAATCGCAACTCCCTGGTATCCACGTTGACCATACTTGCTTACCCTTGAAGATGATGAAAGGTTGAAGCGTATCCCCATCTGCAGCTCTACAAGCAAGCACAGTCGTATTTGTTTTCCCAGTTCCGGCTTTGTGTTTCGATATTAGCTTGAAACATTTTTCTGCGATAACATTTACATCTCTGGGATCGTCGATGAATGCAGTTTCATCACAGCTAAATATAAGTCCACCATCACCCGGCCCAATTTCTTTCTCTTGTATACAATTGCAGAATAACTTCGTAGAATTGATCAACGACAAATTGTTCTGCTCATCTTCCTTTTTGGGAGCTAGGTGCTTCACCTTTTCTTATGCGCAGGTAAGGATGTCGGTTGAGAAACCCACTAAACCAATCCTCGCCTGGCCCATTTGCATCCTTCCATCTCGTTTCTATGCTCTCAGTGCGAACAAATTCTGCCACAAACTGTATGATTTCTTTTTTAGTGAGATCTTCACCATGCGACGCACAAACTCGCAAATAGAATGCAAGAAAGTTTTCATCTGTAACGTTCAGATCTGGATTTAAGCTGCCTCCTAGTTTAACATAATCAGAATTTCTCTTGTAAAATTTGCATAATGTCCCAAAAGGTACTTCATATTGTTTAGCAGCTGCACGCAGTGTTTGGCCCCGCCGAACACCCGCAGCAGCTTGAACCATAAACTGGGGGTCATACTTATATCCATCACCCTTCTTCTGGTACTTTCGAGGCATCTTTTATGAAGGCCTTCTCATTCCTGCCTGAAAAAAAAAACACAAAAACGTGTTTGTTATAACTCCAGGCAAATGACAAAATGGGCTTAAAAGAAACTAAACATTTCCCTCCCTCCAGTACATGATCAGAGTAAACTAAAAATTGTATGGTTTAGCCCAAACCTACCTATATAATATTTCCTAATCCAGGAAACATTTAGGAGCAACGATTTATTGTAATACGTCAAAAATACTCACAGTATGCCAAAGAACAATAAGTGAATCAGTTTTGGTCAGTGGTATATATATTTTTTGTCATTTATTATGACCGCTGTTTATCATTTTCTGCTGTTGTATATTGATGTATAATTGGTAAAATACAAACATATTTAATTCGCACTTTTGTATGGAAATAGTACAATATAACCAACGCTATGCATAAATAACAGCTAGCTGATGCGATTTCTTGGTTCCCCTCTTTTTAAATTTTTAAAACTGTTTTTGATGATGTGTATTTTTAAATCGATAACTACATCAGATGCCAACAATCTGTTTAAAATTGCTGTTGAAAATGGTTTTGACAATGTTGGCTGTTTAATTTTTCAAAACAATAAATACTATGGTTTAAGTTACGAAATTATCGTTCGTTGATTTATTAGTAGAAATGGTGTAAGCACTTGTATAAAAAATTTTGATTTCACAGTAAAAAATATTTTCTAACAAAATTGCCAAATATATCTGTAATATCTGCTCTAGTTTAATCTTCAAAAAATAATTACATAAAAACAGTTGAAACTGACCAGGATGATAAGAACCCGTGCTAATGATGGGAGCACGTCCTAGAATATTTAACTCAAGTCGTTCATTAACTGAGACAGCTCAGGTGAAAATAAATACCTATCGGGCACGATCAACCGCCAGCTCAGCGTACAATTTCTTCTCACATATTTAATCAGTCAGAAAAAGCCATGCTCCGTCGCTGATTAACGTCAGAGTAAACATCGCTCGTTTATCTGAAATTTGTAGATATTTGATTAATACTAACACTCTTCATTCCAACGTTTTGGTAAATATATCCGGTAGAAATTTCACAAATTTAAAAGGAATGATTTCGGTTCAAATTATATCTTCGATAGTGTATGTAGTGAACAATTTCTTATATTTCTATAATGGTGTTGAATTAATAGTTTTAGTTTTCTACATTTTTAAAAATAATTTTGTTGCTCTTCGGACCTAAGTTACATAATTTGTTTTGCTATTGTAGTATAATTTGAAAGAGACATTATATTAATTCTGAGAGAAAGTAAACCTATCCACGCATGTACTTTAACGGCAATCTGTAGCCGATCGGAAACACTTGGAGCTTTCCATGAATTATAAGGCCAGAAAATCGATTCCAATTTACTGGGTTCGATACGAAAAACAATTTTAATCGGGTACTTATACTCAGCTCTGTCTCAATTACTACGAAAGTTGCGCTTTCTCACAGGAAGCTAAATTTATCCGGTTTTATAATTTCCCCGTTACTAGGTCTAAATGTCAGGACGCTTTCCTGGCGCGCAAGTTGTTCCTGGTTTATAATTAGACTGTGTCTGAGATCTTTTAAATTATTGACATTTCTTAATAGTTATTTTTATCTGGGGACTATGTTGCGTAATATTTTAGAATGAAAATAAAAAACTTTATGTTGGAGAATGATTGTATATAATCGACATATGCTCAAATAAGTAGCAGTGAGAATTCAATACTTAAAACATTCGTAAATGTGCAACTACGTATGTCATAGTAAGCCATTTAAAATTTTGAGTTACTGTAGATGGCGTGTTTCATAAAACAGAAAATAATATGTCACAATTGCAACTGAAATTACTCCATCAGTAAACTGAGTGCGAGTGTTTATTAACAAAAATGGTAGGCACTTACGAGAGTACAGGTTCGACTTCCAGACTGGGTATTTCGTTGTATCTTCAAAATCAGTCTAGATCAATTCCGGGTTGATTCGTTACTACTGTTACAGCAAAATATTTCCCAAATTTTTGTTTATCTGAGACACAGGTTTTATATTACTCTCCTCGTTGTTATGAAAACTAAAACCTTATTTTCCTATATACCGGTCATTAAGTAATTTTGCGGTTACTAATTGCATTATGTGTTTAACATCCTGTATCTTATTTATGGTGTTAAACTCTGCTTAAAAAGTTTCATACTTAATGCGATGTCTGGTCTATTAATTTAATTTAGTGCAGCGAATAATGCTAAGATTCACTCCACCTGAACAAGTTTATTTATTTTTCGGAATTACACGACTGTATACTATATATATATATATATATATATATATATATATATATATACAGGATGTCCCAAGAATGCATACATACATATATATGTATGTATATATATATATATATATATATATATATATATATATATATATATATATATATATACATACATACATACAGGATGTCCCGAGAATATCTTCCGATATTTACACAGGTTGTAGTATGTAACAAAAGAAGACGAAAGTAGGTTGAGCATTCTTCACCTAAACTCAATATTAAGGGAGTTATGACCAGTTAAATATGAACTTGTTAAAATTGTGTTTTTCCAAAATATGGGAAACTACGCAACATGCAAAAAAAAAAAATATTGTCAGCAATGTTTAATGCTATTGGGATAGTCAAAACAACAGCACATGGTAGTTAATACCTTTCACCCTTAGGAAAATAGCAAGGGTGGTTACCCCCTAATTGCATACATCTTTTTTACGGTCAGGCTTTCCATACATTTGAAGGTGGTTTGTTGAGTAATGTTACCTGTGTAACAAAAATGATGTTCCTGTTGCAACTGTCCAGGAGCCATCTTTTTCGCTCAAATTACAAATGAAGCTGCAGCTGTAGTCCCAGAAGCAACTATTAATAAGTGTCACATCGATGTTCGACACAGTGGTGCACACATCTCATTTCTCATGCACGAAGTATTGCGTATGATCGTAGGCAAATAACCACCGGGTTATGGTGTAGTACATGCAGTGTCCATGAACACCATGTCCCTGAACTACTCGTCACAACAAGTGCTCAATGTGACCACCATCCATAACAATGCATCCCTCCACCATACGCCGCATGGACTCACACATTCGTTGGAACACTCCTGGTTGTTGCCGGATTGCTTCGCAGGAATGGAACACGCGTTCCCTTAGTGTATCCACATCGCGTGTGGGGGCTGCATACACCATAGACTTTACGTGTCCCCACAGCCAAAAGTCTAATGGGTTAAGATCAGGGGAACGCACAGGCCCTCTCGGACCTATTCATGGCTCATGAAAGGCCCGTGTTAGCTGTCGCCGTACCTGTAGCTGATAATGGGCTCGTACCCCGTCATGCATGAACCACATATGCAGGCATTCTTGTAGTGGGACATCATTGTAATTGGCTCCAAAGAAAGTTACGATACCTAGCACCATTCAATGTGTTATGTAGATCGTAGAGACCTACGAGACTGTCTCCGTAAATTCCTGCGCAAACGTTGATACAAAACCTGTGATGGCGTATTTTCTCGTCAGTTGCGTGCGGGTTTGCATCAGCCCATACGTGAGTTTTATGAAAATTGACGATACCGTCTCTCTTGAAACCACCTCATCTGTGAACAACACCTTCGCAGTGAAATGCAGATCAAGTGCACACGTTTGAAAAAACGTCTGGAAGAATTGCAGTCTGGCTGCCAGATCGCGTGGCAGCAGAGCCTGAACACGCTGAACATGGTAGGGATACAGTAACTGTTCATTAAGGACCTTCCACACTACGGATTTTGTAGGACCTTTAGCTGCATCTATTCGTCGGACACTCGTCCCGGGAATTCGCCTTCACATGTTCTAATACCCATTGTTCCATATCCGGTATGCGAGTTGTTCGAGGTCTCTCACGATCCCGTGTTCGAGATGCAAAGGATCCCGTTTTGGAAAGGCGCTGGAACAGGTACTAAACATATTTTCTGATGGTGTACGACGTCCTGGATATTTTGCGGCATACACGGTACGTGGCCGTCGGTTGATTCCATGTGCCAGCCCGTAGCAGTAGACCATATCCGCCATCTCCTATGTCGAATAGAAGACCTCCAGTGTGTACTGCAACATGAAGACAAGGATATTAACACACATTACAGTACAGCGGTGTCACTGCAGTGCATGCCCCATTTGAACACTGCACGGGTACACTACATAGAATGAACATACCTGACTGATAGAGCAATGTACGTACTGTAGCAAGCTGTGATACTTGTAACGGTTCTTGTATTGCGTTCGTGCTTCATACACATGCAAACATGATGTGTTAAATGGACTCAAACGTGCCAAAGAGCTCGGTGTGCAAGATACGTTCCTCGTACGACCTAACACCACAACTCGGGAGACATTCCTTTCACAACGAAATGCAATGCTTAATGATACTGGGATCTACAAATCAACAGCAAATGCTGATTGATACATTCCACGCTTATGAAAATAGCAGGGGTGGTTCCCCTCTAATTACATACACATTGTTTACCGGCAGAAATTCCGAGCATTTGAAGATGGTTTATTGAGTACTGTTACCTGTCCAACAAAAAAGTGCTAATGTTGCGTCTACCTAGGACCCTTCGTTTACATGCAAATGCAAATCACAAATAAAGTATCAGCGATAGTCCCAGTAACAACACAGTCACATAGTCTGTACACCTGTATCCATAACACAAACCAAGGCCGTAAAAAGACATCGTGTTGCAATACACAAAACATTACGAACGGTTTCCCAACTCACGATATCATTATTAATAGTTGCTTCTGGTACTACGTTGCAACTACATTTGTGATTTGAACTAAAACAATGGCTCTTAGGCAGTTGCAACAGGAACACCATTTGGTTACACAGGTAACATTACTCAACGAACAACTTCAAATGTATGGAAAACCTGACGGTAAAAAAGTAGTATGCAATTAGGGGGTAGCCACCCCTGCTATTATCCTAAGGGTGGAAGGTATCAAGCACCATTGGCTGTTGGTTTGACGATCCCAATAACATTAAATATTGCTGACAATATTGTTTTTGTTTGTGGCGCAGTTCCCCATATTTCGAGAAATTACTGTTTTAAATGTTCATCTTTAACTGGATATAACACCCTTAATATTAAGTTTAGGTGGACAGCGCACTACATGTTTTTGCCTTCTTTTGTTGCATACTTAACAGGAAGCTAAATTTATCCGGTTTTATGATTTCTCCGTTACTAGGTCTAAATGTCAGGACGCTTTCCTGGCGAGCAAGTTGTTCCTGGTTTATAATTAGACTGTGTCTGAGATCTTTTAAATTATTAACATTTCTGTAACCTTTCTGACACCACTTGCTGAAAACTCCTCAAGCCAAAAGGATCGATAGACCGTGCTTTTGCAGTCCCTACACATACTGAGGGTCGGAATCAAGTCAGCTTTTGCCCTTTTGCTCCACGCGAGGTTTCTGTCCTCGCTGAGCTAACCTTAGGACACCTGCGTTATAATTTGACAGATGTACCGCCGCAGTCAAACTCCCCGCCTGGCAGTGTCCTTGTATCGGATCACGCGGGGGTATATGTAAATATCGGAAGGTATTTTCGGGACATCCTGTATTCTAGTGTCCCGTTGCGGCTTCACTCGCGTGTACTGTAAAAAAAGTAACTAAGTTTAAATTACGTATTTATTGATGGTAATTATATATTATCTGTATATATTTAATTTGCGAATTACCTAAAATTATTTTGTATATATTTACTTACGCAAACTTTAATGAAAAGAGCACGGTGCTTTCTAGCCAGGTTATTTTCATTCTTCAAACAATATATTTTCCAGCTTATCACCCTCTTAAATTAAGAGTTATGTTTTAGATATTAACGTAAGCTTCATTTTAAAGCAAACACCAACTTGATATCTCGGTTCAGGAGTTAAGGATGATTAATTGAAAAACGTTTAATATTTTTACCGGCTTTCAAGGACGAATTTCGAAGAATCCTAAAAACACTTTTTAGATATTTACATGAGCAACATTCTGATGCAAAGATCACCTCGAAATCTTAAGTTGTTTTCAGAAATAGAGGAATTATTGATAACACATTTAACGGCTTTCACCCCCTTAATTTCCAAATTTATATGCATTTGCTTAGGCAATATTTTGCAGTAAAAATATTAACAATATATCTTAAATAGAGAAAGGAATATTTCGCGAGTTGATAGACATGCTTATTAGATTCCATTGTCCTATTTATTCACAAGCCCCGGCCATTTGTCCATTAGTTGCTACTCTCTGGAAAAACAGACAATGAACGAATGATCGGGCTCGAGCATGCATATAAAAATGGATTCTAACACGTCGGTCAATGAACTCGCGAATTATCCCTTCTGTAATCATCAGGTTTGAGAGTTATCGAGAGTTTCGCGAAAACACGTTTTGCCATTTTCACCTTTTTAATTTTCGATTTTCGAAAAATCCTTCCTTGGTGGGTGCCTGCGCTGTGAGGGGAAGCTACGCTAAAAATGTCACGTTTCTAGGTCCAGCTGATTGGGCTGTGCGTTGATGAGTGAGTGCGGCACTTCATGTTTTATACACACACGTGTATGTATGTATATATATATATATATATATATATATATATATATATATATATATATATACACACACAAACACATACACACACGAATAATACACGTTCTTATTTCCCTACAGAAAATTAACTAAACTCGAACCAAACACAGCTTCACTTTTCTACATTTTGTCTTCCCACGTTCTCTTTATTCTTTTACCTACGAATGTTCTTTCTTCCTTTCCCCTAAAATGATTTATATTTGTCTCAAATTTCTCGTTTTAAGTTGTTTCTAAATTTGTTTTCTCCTTAATATATTATATTAAAATTTTTAGTAGTTCTCGGGCTATACACGTTTTCTTCAACCGGTGCTAGTCGTTAATTTTCTTGGAATGATGAAGTTGAAATTTTTCACGGTAAGCCTGTCCTAAGCCTTCCTGTATATAAGTCAATTTAATTGTACCCGAATTTTCCTGATCGTGCCTATAATGCTGTTTGTGTTTTCAAGTGGTTCCTTTGTCGCTCGTTTGATCCAAGTGTCGTTCCGGAAAATGGCACCGTGTGTATTCCTGAGAAATGTTCATGCTTTTTTCTTGATCTCATGATTTTTGGCTCTTTATTTATTAATTTGTTTCCGCCGGATACATAGTCTCTGGTAAAACCTCTGTGTCATATTGTTGTAATTTTGCATTTGATACACTTATTGTTATTGTGGCCCCAGTTGAGTTTATAATTCCCTTTGCAGCTATAGTATTTTGAAGACTGTTCAGTCCTGTACGGTGGGTTACTTTTCCCATGCAATTTCCAACACTACTGTCGTTACGAATCATCCGGTTGATTAAATTTCAGTAGCCTATTACGTGTCACTTCGTAGGATGTAGACATAGTATACATAAACGCACATAAATCATTCACAGCAATTTATGCTGACAGATGTGACACTAGCCTAAGTATGATACACGCCGTGAAATTAGGCGCCATTCTTTACTCGTTCCATGCTGCATAATTTGTCTCGGATTAATGAAAAATGTTGACCATAATTTTTGGCCGTCAAGAAAATGAGTACGTAAACATTACATTTAAGCAATAGATTATCAGTTTGGAGATAAGGTTACGAAATATATGAAGTCATGCCTACCTAAATATTTTAAAATATTCCTTTAAATTAAGTTTATTTATTCAGTGAGATAAATTCGCTGGTATACTTGGCTATTTATAAATTATCCATCATAATTGTTTTAATTTTTTTTATACATTTTAGTTGAACGAGAAAACTTCATTTATTTATTTAAGTTCATGCTTTGAATTTTATCAGTGGCTTCATTATAGAGGTCTATTCAATTTATTCTTGTAAATGGTTTTCAGGAATCTGGATAAACGAGTGATCAAAATTTTACTTATGTATATTTTGTTGGTAGATATATATATATATATATATATATATATATATATATATATATATATATATATATGTGTGTGTGTGTGTGTGTGTGTGTGTGTATGTATATATGACAAATCTACGACAAAATCCCGCTGCTAAACGTTTGAAAAGTATTTAAAAATAATTGTAATATATTTAACCGTAAGGTACGTTCGTTAGTAACGCGACATTTGTAACATTTTGACGTGTAATTGTAATCGTTCTAACAATAACAGCAAAAAACTACAGCATTACGCTGTCCTTACTTTCACAACATGATCATAGCTAATGAAAAACATTTAGCAGAGTCCATTTGAATACGTTCGTCTATCTTGAATTATTATTTTTTATTTTTGGACACAAACATTTAACTTAGCAGAGTAGCTTTTAACTGACAGACTGGAAAGTTTTGTTACGCTATATTTATTAAAATTATTTTTCGACACATGTGTTAGTTATATACTTCCACGACTAGCACCTACCTTTGTAGGTAGCCAATCAGTTATTTTTGTTACAATCATTTAATTCTATGACATTGTATTTAATTTATTTTCTCGTGAATAGAACGGTCCAAATTTTGGTAAAATGTTAAATATCAAAGTCACTGCATTATTTGAACCATTTCTATCTGAGCCAACGATATATTAGTATTCAATTCCTTGACAATCATGCTGATAAAAGTTCGAGTATTTTTTGTTCTTTGTTTATCCTAAATCAGCACGTTTCCTCTTGTACCTGTTAGTTCCAAAAGTTTTCTTCCTCAATCTTCATATTTCCACGTTACAGTTTATTAAATGCAAAGGCTTAGGAAATGTTAAATTTTAATAATAATTCAAAGTATCATGGTTGCCAATTCACAAAATAAACTATCTGATATACCTCAGCAATATGTGTATGACAATTGTATTGTAAAACATTTTTTTTTGTATTAAGCATCTATTTCACTTTTCTGCTGAGAATTGGGGAAAGTCGTGGTGATATAGAAGTCAGATAAATCTTTAGCGGTCCAGGTTAAAGAATAAGTGGGGTCACCCATGACTTTACAAGTGAAAACGTTCATTGCGATTTGGTGTGTTTGCTCGACATATCCTTACTTCATTCACTCTTGCTACCCATTGATTCGTGTCTCTTTTCCTCTTCACAACTCACTTTATATCACTCTTATGAACATTCAAAACGTCAAAAAAAAAGTTAAGGAGTATTTTTTTTACATGTAATGAGTAGATAGCTTAACATTTGCTCTTGAATTTAAACAATTGTAAGATTTTATTACTTTCGTAATTAGACACTGACTTTTTGACACTACCTGGAGGTGGCGAGGAAATAATGGAGAAGTGACTTAATTTAGGCCCAAACATGTGTTGTCATCGTGTCAGCAGCGAGTAGCCAATTAACTTATGCTGTCTGCTAACTTAAAGGTCAGCAAATATGTGATTTTTCCGGTCTCTATTAACGAGTATTTTAAAGAAAAAATATTGCAGCGTTTGCCTTAAACTGAAAACCCGACACAAGTACAGAGGCATAAATCGCTAAACTACCCCATTACACATGCAACTTGACGTCAAATTTTTTTAGCCGAATTATAATGAAAAGAGGTTATCCTTGAAATAGGTCGCTACTTAAATTTGCAGTCGTACTGCGATCATCTCATCAATGACGTCACTGCGTACACACTTGTTGTTAATAGCACTCTGGGGCTTTACATAGTTTTTGGTTATGGTAGAATAATAGTACATACTATGACTTGAGGTAAAATAATGGTTATATATTCTCGTATATAAAAACTGCGTAGTGATGAAAAATTTCAGAATACTTCGTCAAAATCTAAAAGGAAATATAAGAAACCAATTTAGGTGGTACAACTTAAAAGAGACCGTGAACATGTTCCTAGCCATATACTACGCAATAACATTACTGAACGGAAGAAACTTAATACCTGACTGGACAGCTCCATCAGAGGTACAAGGACCAGGTTCTTCGTAAAGTGTCAATGAAAGCTCACTAAATCTGAAGACGGGACAAGAGCTCCCCGCCCACTTTCCATCGCACCGAAACTACAAAACTTTCCGTGCAACGTGATGTCCACAGGGCCTTAAACTTAACACTTTATTAGTTAACGGGGAGTGACGTTAATATTTTTGCATACACGGAGAAAAGGTTTGCTAGACTAAACCGTACATATGTTCGTATATGGCGAAACAACAGTGTAAACTTTGAATCAACCAAATATATGACTGGCTCGCTGATTTTATTCTCTCAAGAAGACGGTTTAGTCCTGTTAAACATCCATTTTGTTAGACCAACCAAAACTAATTTTACGCGTTAATTTTTCTTTCAGACAGCAAAAATGTTGTTGGATAAAATACGTATTTGTTTCGCTGAATACAAACGTATGTATTGTTAACGGTAGCGAAGCTTATACTCTGTGTAAATTTTAACTTTTGACTGTACGATCCAAGTACAAAACTATGTTTGCTAAACACACGTTTATTTTATGAGAAGATTCCATGATAAAATATAATTCAATACGTTGTAACAGAGATTTATCATGCGATGGTGTTTGCGGTCAAAATAAATAATTCTGTACCAGAGTAACGTAAGTTACATTGGTCCAGTCAAATTTTACACATTATTGCACAAAATGTTGTAGTCAACTGTTGAAAAAGCTTTTGGTAAATTCATAATATATAAAAAATGTATCATGATCCAAAATGGCATTCACGAGAAAACGATAGCCTAAAATGCTATTACTACGTAATGTAAGCAGGTTTTACGTCACTTCGTCAGCGAGGTCATTATAGACGGTGAGACACAACTTGATACAATATCAGGAGCTGGGAGATGAGTCGGCCATGGCCTTTGTTAAGGAACCTTTTTACTTTTCGTTTCATAAATTGATTTGTTTATAAATTTGCTTGCAGTATAATAAATCAGGAATATTGGTTTAGAAATATGTTGGTTGATCATAGTCACAATAGGAGGGGGTGGAGTTAACGGGGAATTCAACTCGCTATATGTCGTTCTTTCAGTTGCTAGTTTTCCGCCCACTTAGGCCGACCGATCGGCGTAGTGGAAGGGAAGACGTCGGACTCGCATTTGGGAGGACCGCTTTCAATTCCCAGGTCATACCATCCTGATTTTTGTTTTACATGGTCTCTCAGAATCGCTACACGAGTAGATAATTAAAAAGTGCCATGTCCGAGCCCTTTCCCAAAGTAATGTCATAATATACGGGGACAGTAGCTATGATAATGTGAAATATTCGGTGTTAACTAACGATGACACAGCTCCTGGAAACATCTTTCTTCGCGATACTGTGAGCACTTTCCAACACCCTGAACCAACAATTATTGCAGGTTGCTTCATCCTCTACTTATTTAAAAGACCATTTTCTAACTGATTAAGTCTACGTATGACAGACCACGAGTTATTGATTAGAATATACCAACATTGCGCTAATATTTACTCAAGACGTTATGTTTTATGTGCCATTGTTAGAATGAACGTTACTTAATTTGCAAAAGGCACCAACTCCACTAACTTTATTAAGTTATACAAAATAAATAACAAAAGCGCATCTACGTGAATAATTACTCATATTACTCCACACACGCTATACTTTCAAATTACCCATTATTGATAACCTGTTTCATTCCCAGATCCACAATGACAAATTTTTTGTTGTTTCCCAACAATCTGCTCTCTTGGACTTGGAACCTTTTGTAAATTCCTTATTCAATTGTAGAAGTATCCTGGAAACCAAATGTTCTAAGTACTAGACAGGTTATTTAAGAAAACATGCAAACGCATATGTATAATTTATTTCCCGAAAGTTAATTTTCAAATCATATTCGGGAAAAAAATATGCAGCACATAGCAAGGTTTCAAACAACGGTGAAAGTATGACCTTCTATTCGCTTGTGACTTTAAGCCACTAAATATCGTAAATTAAGTAGTATACACTAATCCTCAAATTGCAGTGAAGATAATAATACTTGAAAGCTATGGAGGGCTTATTGTATGCATTACATGTAACGTCACAGTATCACGAAGATACAGTTGGAACCGAAGGCAGCTCGACGAGTGTGGTAGACGATGACAGACACCAGGCTCTCAAACTTGACGGATAACGTACGAACATCGGCTCGACGAAAAATAGAATTCTATTGTATGTATCTGTAAATAATAACAAGTTTCCTTAGAGATTGAAAAAAAATGCATAGAAATCACGGAAATCAATTGCATAATTACATCCCGAGACGTATGACGAGCTCAATATTTTATCTGAGACGTCGTTTGTGTGAACAAATATTGCAAACACTCTGTAGTAGTAAGCGGCCGTGGTTGTTCCTCACGTGACTATAATACTGAATAAAGGAAAAAATATATTTCACGACAACGTTCAATGTAGGCGACGTAAAGTCGACATAATTTTTTGATGCTATGGGAGTGAGAACTTTTGGTCAGCGCTTAACGTCTAGGTCTTAATCATGGGTGAGGGGTGACATGAGGTGAGTATGGAGCAGCGTCGGAATGAAGGGGGACGGAGAGAATCAGATCCTTGAGAAAACCCGCCCACCAACGGCATCGACCGTTACGATTTCCACATGTAAATATCCGAGGACCGACCCCGCCGGAATCGAACCGGATAACATCGGTGGTTTTTCTGCTATGATTTGTATACTTGAGACCTCCGTCTTCAAATAACACAATTTCTCGCTAGTTATTAGTTCATGCCCTCACACTTTCTGATAATAATGACCAAGCAAAATGAGAGTTTCTTAAAACAAAAACATGATATAAATAAGGATATCACAGTTACTTTGTGGGGTAATATAATTTTGATATATTTATTCGGAATAGAATGAGAGTGCGTGAGTAAAGCGCGGTGGTTAAAGCAAGCGAGTCGCAATGTAGAGTGCACAGCATAATTATAATATTTTATTAATAACTGCATGAAGAATGGTTGTTAAGCGCGGCAGGTCGAAGTAAGCTCGCTGCGATACATTGTCCACACAGGCGGCATCTGTAAGTATTTTGACCTACTTGTGTAGAGTGCGGCAACATAACTTCCTTTATTAACACGGTAATAGAAGCCATTATATGAAACAGAAAGTTTTCTATTTAATGTTTGTAATTAGGTACTAAGGCTATCGTCGGCCTAATTGTAAAACCACGTAACTGCCATTTACTCAACTTTACAGGAGAACAAAAAAACTGATGAAATAGACAATTTCAGTATTTTTAAATATAAAACCAAATAATTAAGATTACATGATAGTAAAGATTTTATTGAACAATATATTGTTAAATTCAAGCCTTTCGTCATATTTATTAAGTCTGTTACATGGTTTGTAAATGTCAAATTTTGGAGTTACAATTTTTGAACATAGGAGTTAATGGTTATTCCGTAAGAATACGCTTTTGAGATGGAGTTACGTGTTTAAGAATGCAAGCATAACAATGTGAAAACAGACCTGAAGTGAAGTAAAAATAATAATTTTGAAGGTGTAGTAAATCATCTACGCTCATTGATTACAAAAAAAAAAATCATCAATCTTTAGCAACACAAGTATTTTAATGTTAACCTTGTAAGTTAAACCTCAAATTATTTAGTTAAAACATAAAATGAAGACATACCATAATATTTACTTTTGGTAAACATAATGTACAATACTCAAAATAACAATATGACTATACAAATGTACTCAGACCTTGTATGTGTTTTAGTGTAAACAACGTAACACACAAATAAGTTTACCTGTCTCTTAAGTTAACAACCTTCTTACATCAACCATAGTTACAAATTAGTCCTATAAGTTTACAGATCAGTTATTCAAAAGTAAAAAAAAAAACTTTTACCCATTAAACTGAATGTATCCACTTTACATAAAACACAAATCATTTTACACTAAGTTGCTCATTTACTGATGTGGTAAATTGTTATAATAATCATGGTAGTCTGTAGGCACCGAGTTCTTCAATTCTTGTAGGTGATTGAACTGGGCCAGAGGAATTTTTCGTCTTGATGTGTACAGTTGTGGAAAAGGGAAGTGACCAATCTCATCAGTTCCTTCAGATGTTTCGGTAGCCACTTTCCTTTTGGCTCGAGTATTTGTAGACTTCTTGGGTTCGCAGACTGGAAGTGGTTTGTATTCGTCATCAAAAGTTAGTTTGTAGTGTATTTTACCATCTTCTGTATACAAAAGACAGCGAATGTCAGTTACTTTTGGCTGTCCGGCACCAACACCAGGTCTGATGGACTTGTAAGGCATTGCGTTACTGAAATCTTTGAAAAAAGTGTGATTCAAATACTGCTCCTTGTAAGGCTTTGGGTGTTTTCTGGCCTTGGAGCACACAGCAACGTAGTCTGCTGGAACATTAATATCTGTGAATTTTACGCATCTCTCAATGGTGGAGTGGATGGAATCACACTCCATATGTGTGTGTCCTTTTCTAAGTACTTTTGTTCTATGGAAATATTGTGCTGTTTTGCTAAATCCATTAATGAATTTGCAAAGATAGTACAAGCACGAACTTTTGTCTGGCTGTCATACGAGTGATATCTATACGTAAATTTTCTTCTAGACTTTTCCTACCCTTTCCTGTCTCTTGCTCTTCCTGTTAAATGTATGTCTGCCAACCCTCTCACATAAATTTTTTCCCTTCCCACGAACTTTCCCAAAATCTGTTAAAAGTCTGTATTCTCTGTTCAGCAGATAGAGAACCACAGTGGAATGTGGGGTATTTACATTTACATGTAACGTCTTTCATTTGTATTTTAGGCTTGACTACAACAAATTCTGACTTGCCATACACTTACCTTCTTTCTTTGTATTCCTCGCCCCTTTCTCTACATGTCTTAGCTTTCTTGCTCTCCCATTCACTTTCAATTACCTTGTGCCTTTTGCTTCGCTTAGGACGTTCAGGACTCTCTGATATTTCATTATTGTCTGCATCAGATTCTTCAAGTTGAGAAAAAACCCTTGTATCAAAACCTGACATACTCCCTATCTCAATCTGTTCACTACTCTTCTCAATTTCACCACGAATAGTACTGTTATTTACTATTTCGTCTTCAATATTTTCAACATGACCTACAGCAATTTCACGATTGTTGAAGCTTTCTGGATTATTTGGTGGAAGAGAGTCTGTAGCAATACTCTCATTAACAGCCACTATATCAGGAACGTCAATCTGTACAAGAGTTCCGTCTGCATGTACAGCAAAGAATTTACTAGATTGTAAATCATTATTAGTAAACGAATCCACGCACTCAATCACTGTTGCCTTAATCGGCTCACAACAAACACTGCCACTGTCCTTTTTTTTTTTAGGTCGATTGCTGATCTTGAAACAATGTAGATTGTTCATTATCATTATTTTCCGTGTCCATTAAGGGCGCGGTCTACCGCAATTTTCACCATCATTTTTTTGCTTTTTATTTTACCACATATTTTGTTTCTTATTTAAGACACAAAATGTGACTAAGTTTGGCTCTTATGAAATTTTTTTATCTCTCATAGTTTTCGCGTAATGGCTTGTTAAAGTCATATTTTGCATGTTTCCGTTTTAACGACCACACTAAAACCAACTGATATACCAAACTGAAACAAAAAATCACAGTGGATAACGACATCGCAGGCTACAATGGCATGCACATAAAATTAAAAAATAAAAATTATTTGTATTTTAAAAATATATATATATTGAATTTTTTAAATTTTTATTTTCAGTTTCAGCATTTTTTTTTAATTCATATAATTTTTATTCTTTAATTTTATGAGCATGTAATTGTAGCCTGTAATGTCTTTATCCACTGTGATTTTTTTTCAGTTTTTTTTTATATCAGTTTTTTTTAGTGTGGTCGTTAAAACGGAAACACGCAAAATATGACTTTAACAAGCCATTACGCGAAAACTATGAGAGATAAACGAATTTCATAAGAGCCAAATTTAGTCACATTTTATGTCTAAAATAAGAAAACAATTATGTAGTACAAATAAAATATAAAATAATAATGATGAAAATTGCGGTAGACCGCGCCCTTAACAAGTTTTGGTGTAAACTATATTGTTCATTTTAATTTTTTCATTGTTTATTAACATGTTTCAGGTTCTTGATACTTTCTTAAACAAAAAAAAAAAACATAAAATTTGTGATTCCTGCATCGCCACTTAACTACGCATATTGCACAAAAGGGATTCACAAAACAGGTAACTCAAACCACAATTGCATTACAAAGCACATATCTCAGGGAATTGGCCATTTGCAAAACAGGTAACTCACATTTTATATACGACTGTTAGCATTTTCAATAATAGTGCATTTTATTATCACTGCGTAATATTTTAATAAGGCATTTGTTTAAAACTATAAGCCACAGGATATGAAATAAACGTGATAATGAATAAAAAAAATTGTAAAAATAAAAACGTTTAACTCATTTTGTTTTTCTACCCCATAACCCATAATCTACATGGAATACCACATAACTCCAACTGTTGATTATTCATTTAATTTAACTGTTCAAAGTTTGCAAATTAATCAAAGCACACTTCATAGCTTACCTATTAATCTGTACAACAGCCAGGAGTTGACACAATACAAATGCACTTAAGAAACAAACTTCTCTGAGCAGTGGTAGCTTGTCCGACATAGTCCAATGTTTGTTTGGAGTTAGTAGGTTTGTAATAACAAATTACTCTATTAAGAGATATGTGATTTGAAAATTCCTTTTATAAAAGCTGCATAATTTTTTTGGAGTTACAGCATTTTACAGTAGGTGCAGAATAATACTACCAACATACGAATTAAGACAAAAATCCCAAAATCGCATTTTTGGGAGTTACGTGGTTTTTCAACTAGGCCGACACTATATAAAGTTTGGTTTTACACAATTTTCAAAAACTGAGTAAACCGCTTTCTGGCGCTTCTCATGACATTTACCACCATAGCAGCGGGTACATTGGCAATTTCCGCCCGGATGTTGGCCTTCAGGGCGAGTATGGTCCTTGGACGGTTGACCTAAATGCGGGATATCAAATAACTCCTCACGAAAAAATCACAAGGAGCCAAATTGAGGAAGCGGGTATGCCACTCCAAACCGCCACTTATGACCTGAGGCGCTCTGGAAACTGTTCCTTCAAAACAGCCAAACGATGACCTTGAAGTGTGGGCCGTTGCGCCGTCTTTTTGGAACTGAATGTCCGTTAAGTCAAATTAATCAAGTCGTTCGAAAAGTACGCCTGGAAGGCAAACGCAAGCTCCTAGCTTCTACAGCGCATGATGGCGACTTACCGCAATGAGGAACAAAACTTTACACCCACGCCTCTCTAATGAGACCATTTTCGCCGCGCTACATCTACAGCCTGAATGGCGGACATAAAAGAAAAGAAGTTATGTTGCCGCAGCCTGTATATTGTCGGTTGCGTGTGGTTGGCGAGGGGACAGCTATTTGCACGTAACGGTTGCATGCGACATGAGTGCAGTGTACAGGACGCAGACAAGGTCGTGTGACGTGGCGCCCGAGATATGCGTCGTATTTTATATTAAGTCTTTCACAATAATTATATTTTTAAACCTTAAACTAGAGCTATATCGAGAAAATGTTGCACAGTTTAATCAAAAATAGTTTTTATTATGCAGTCAAATTTTTTAGACCAACAATTATATCGGTTTTTCTAATTAGTTCACTAACAAAAATTCCTTAATTGCATAATTAGCTAGAACCATTATATATGTTCTCTTGAAAAAATTAGTTAACATGGTAGTATAAACTGTTTTTAACAAATACTGCAACAGTTTTTCGATATATGCTCTTGTTTAGGAATAAAAAATTAACTATCGTTAAAGCTCATGACAATTATAAATTATATGTATTTTGGATAGATGTGTAGCATAAAGACTTAACTGGAAGTGTGTTTGGTAAGCCTCGAGAGAGAGTCGAGAGGAAGACAGAAAATATGAGCTCTGTGAGGGGCCACGAAAAAAGTGTCGCCGAGGCTTGTCACATCCCCAGGGAGTCTCAAAATGAGTGTAAGAGGGGTTGGTTTGCTTGTTCGAAGAAACTGCTGGTGGCCCAGCCAAGTTCCAGCAGTGTAACCCATGTTCTCCTTTTGAATATTTCTGAGAGACAGCGAGAGAAATTTGGAACGAGGCTCTCATCTTTTCTCCCCCCACTTTCCAAAATGGCGTCGACCAAGCACAGGCAGCGCTTGTAGCAAAAATGTAAGTAAATGGAATAGTATATAGTATTAAAATAGTGTCAAAATTAAAAGGAAACGACTGTGTGTGGGAAATCTGTGTCATTATGCAATGTAAGGTTTATGTAAATAATTGAAATATTTTTGAATTAATAAATGGCGGAGTGCCTGTGTCGTGAGGTAGTCGCCGAGACGGGGCGTGGCCTGTTTTCAAGAAAGGTCTGTGGTTGTCCAGTTGAGAAACGTGAAGATCGCGAGGGTTGTGATTGTCAGGGTGTGTTGGCGCATGATCGGGGCAGTTGCCCGTGGACCCCTTCCAGAGGAGGCTCGCACAGTTAGCTACAAGTTCAATTTGTAATATTTTTGGAAGTTTTGACCGAGGCAGGAGATCTCGGGGGGCCTTATAAAGGGACGCTCGTGCTGCCAATTATCGAACTGTATTTTATAATTTGCGAAAGTAAAATTGTGAAGACGTTGATCGATTTCTGAGTACTTTAAGGGTTGATTTTGGGAGTAGTGTCACACTGGTTTGACATAATAGGGGTTTCGCGGACGAATTGTGTTGATAAACTTTGCCGCGGGAACCATACTGAAGTGACGTCCTAAAACTGAACGACTGTAGCAAATTAAATCTTTGCGAGATTAAGAGTACTTTTGAATCATTACGTTCTTTGCGACTGCCACTGATACGGTCAAGGTCACGTCTCTATCGGACGCTAGACATGACGGCAAGTACCTCGCAAGGAACTGTAACTTCCGTTTGATCATTCATATAATTAAGACCTTGAGAGTTTAATCATAAGAGAGGGGCAGGTTGCATAATTTTAATGCCCAATAGTGGAGCAGTTTTATAATATGAATTACCGAACTTGGAAAAGGCTGAGTTCATTGTGTAATGTTTTATACATTAATGTGCTTATGTTTATTGTTTATACAGGTTGTTCGGTCGTTTCCGTACATGGCTTCCTATCCAAAATATTGTTTACTGTGTCTAGACTGCTAGTCATTGAAGTTTGTAATATGAATTTCCAAATACCCTGTACAGTTTCCTATATGTAACCTACACACACAGTACAACATATAAAAATCATAAATTATTAATCTATGACCAAATTAATTTCATACATGTGTGAATCAGACACCTAAAATTTGAGAAATGGCTGACATGTTTCGATTTCACAAAACACTAAATTATAAAGTTACGTACCTGTAAGTAAATGTAGTTGAGCAGCAGACTGGAAGGAATTCACAAATCGATCTTAGGTTGGTGAAAAATCAAAGAAGACCTTTGATAAAACAGACCTCATCGCATCACTTACACCCGACCCCGGCGAAATACTTCGAGTTCAGCAAATTTTATTGGTCGTTATTACCTTTATTGGCGAATATGAGTAGCTGATTTTAGCTGATAAATTAGTATGTCATATTTGGTCACACATGAAATCCGGAGATTTCGTTGGCTGCTGCATTCTGTGACTGAGAGTTACATGATTTTAGTTCTTGGTGTTAGCCAGAAAGTCTGTGCTGGGGAAGAATTTGAGCCCTGGTGTTAACATGACAAGTTTTCATGACGTCACGCACATGCACGCCCATTGAATTGCCTGTCGCAACTAGCACCAGTGTCGTTTCAGTCCTGGCAGGTGACGACATGAGTGATGTATGGACCAGTTCTGAACACACATTTTGAAATATTGTTTTAATTGTTTAGGTGGGGTATCGATCAGCGTTATTTCATTTTTCCGTTTTTCTTAAGCCTGAAAAGAAAAGTATGAAATTTGCTACTGTCCGCGCTCCAGCTCTGAGACTCTGGTGTGGATAGATTTTTCGTCGTAAACAGTAACACAGTAGCAAACTCATCCCAACTTACGACGTTACTTCAGCTAGTACGCGCGTCGACGTGGTATCAGCCTCGTTATATTATTCATACCGTTACGAACGATAATCGCATACCCGTCAGGGACAGAGTTAGCGCGCGGACAGTACTTTAGCGTGAATTACACTCTAAAAATTGGTTTGTAAATTTACCAGACGTTGCGTATAGGAGCGCTAAGAAGGTAGGTATGGTAGAATAGTTTCCCAGACATCCATGGTAGCACTCCTAAACCTTTTTTATAAAACAATCAAATGCATACTGAAGATACCAGACTTGTATTGTAACAACTGTAAAAGTTTGCATATTTACAAGACGAAGTATGGTATATAACTGTACCATACTGCGTCTGGGATAATAACTTCCTAAACATTCAAGGAATATTTTTACAGTGTACATTTACCTTGCGATTTAACTTTTAACGTATATTAAGGCCGCAATCCTTCGAGCAAGTTACGACTATAATAAAATTGTTTGACTGTCTAAATAAACGTTAAAAAAATCAGATGCTACGCTTGCACTGTAGCGTAAGATAACTAGAATTTACATTATAACCGCAAATTTCACACATTTCTTTTCGGAATTGAAAAAAAAAAAATTAAATAATTCAACATATGTTGTAAGACGTTGCGTTAAAATAAATATCGGTTTATTGAATTTATCGGAAACCTGTCATGTTGGGAATCAAGCAAATTCCCTGTTTAAATTTAACAGTATTTTTGTTATTATTGGTTTACTTTAAATACGGACAATTTTTTTAGTTACACACTATAAAAAAAGTACATGGACGATACCTCCACCTAGGTTTCATAGTACATGAACCTCACATACAGCGAGACACTAGTGCTGTCTAGTAGGTGACTCAAGATTTAGGTAAATTACTAATCACTCTCAGAGAAACCAACTCGAGAAATAATAAGTTGGTAATTATCGAGTTGATTGTTGCGCAGAGAAATAGAGATGACACAGTACCAAGATGGCAACTATCTAAACAAATGACAGTCAAATAGTAGCAGTAGGAAAACAAGAAGGTATTAAGCAATGAAAAACTGTGTAACAAAAAATATATTTATTTATTTATTTTTTTTTTTAATTTTTAAATGTTTGGTACTTTAGGAATTTTTTGAAATTTGCTGGTTTGAGGTCAAAGGTCAAGATCAAGCAGAATATGGTGGCCGTGACGTCATCCAATACGGCTGCGAGGAGTCTGGTTACAAATGGTTAATCCTGACACTGCACCTGTCATGGGTGTACCGCAATTTACTATCTACTTACATTAAATGGGATTAGAAATTAATCTTAGTTCGTCCTAGACAGCCTTTCACGCATGGGTACTAAGGTTACAGCACAAATAGCTTCTGTTAAATTTAATTTAACCTTCCTACCCTACATTTCAAGGCATCGAAGGCACAAGTTATTAAGAATGTGACCTACTGGCGTCCTACGGTTAAACCTCTTAAACCTAGCCAAACCGATAGCGTTCCAAGAGAGGTCGCGTGCATTGCGACTTTGTTATAAATTGACAAGAAATACCGTATTTGGAGATAAAGTTACCCTTAATATTACCTGTTTACCTAAAGTTACAGAAAATATGAGAGAAAAACTGGATTAGACACTATTAAACTCCATTGAACACTATTAAAACCTAATCTTGTAGTTACAAAGTAGAGAAAATTCTTAGTGAATGACAATGATGATTCTTCAAAATTGGTTTAGTTAGATTTCAGTCCTATGGTCTCACATTTTGTATCACTCAGCTGCCAATAATGAAATAATCCTGCACTGATGTGCACATTCCGAATATTTAGCAGTAAAGTTCCTCTATTACAGATATATAACAATAACAGAAATGCACACACAAGTTTAATTCTATAATGACCGTAAACTGATGTTACTTTTCGCCTTTGTAAAGTAACTTCGTGCGCTCAATATTTTGATATTTATATAGTTTAGTGAGTTAGGAATCAAGTGTTGATCACATAGATCAACGGAATTTTTTTTTAACGTTCAGCAACAATTATGTATTTATCTATCAAAATATCATAAAACTAATATTTTTAATGGTTGAAGTAACCCCTAAAATTGTCAAAGTAACCTCGTTTTACGTTATCGTAAAAGTATTTAGTAAACTGGTCCAGTTACCACTAAAAAAATTCAGGAGCTTGCGTATTCCTAATGACACGAGGAAATCGTAGTGCACCTTGTAGGGATTGTGGAGTCTTCCAAGTTGGGTCAACGATAATAGCCTCAAGTTTCAAGCCAGCCTCGTTCTTTAAGGCCGTGGCCAGTTGCCAAGGTGACAGTTGGCGCACTGACCTACCACAACCAGTACCCGAAGGCATGCTAAACGAGGCCTTGGACGCCAGGTTGCACGCAGAGGACCGGTTATGTTATCTACTTGATGGATGTCATTGCACCAGCGCATGTGTGGTACTGACACCGCCCGTCAGTTGCTACACCCACCTCGTGTGCGGCGCTTGGCAAATACCTGCAGCGTTGTGTTGGCGCGACAGGCTGCGATTATGCGCAGCAACCATACACCATTACACTGTTATTAACTGCGGAATAACTACACCCTCAGAGAGTACATACATTCAGAGACGTGTTGATACTACTGCGTTGAAGATGTGTCGTTATTATGTTTCCGTACGCGTACACCTATGTCTCTACACAAGTTCTCCAGAAACAAATGCAGAGTAAGCATACCACGCGAATCCTGTGCTAAACTAATGTTAATTATTCTAAAGTTTAGATAGAAAGTGTATTTTCTTATGGGAGAGTTTGGCACAAGGGAAATTTCTGCTGCTAGTTTCACTGCTATCGCAAAGGGACCAAAAAATATACGAAACTCTTTTAAAATTAAAATTTAACTTTTCACTTAATTTTAAAGTGGAAACAAATTAATATCGCATTTTAAGTTATCAACTTAATGTAACTTAAAATTCAGGAAAACTCTGTGATTGGTCAGTTTACACATGTTAACGATACCAGCGCTCAAGCGACAGAAATTTTCCCTGTGCCAAACTTTTAACTTTAATCTTTCCAACCTGCGGTAGAATTAAGCTTACTTAAACTAAAGACGGAAATGACAGTGACGAAATGTCGTACCGTTACATTTTACGTGCGCAATGTGGAAAATCAGAACTCTCTGCAGGTATATTTCCTACATTAGCACTCCTGTTCTGACCTGCATTTTACGAGTGCAGGTTAGAATTCCGAGCAGTCCAAACATCATTGTACTATTACGACGTAACATACACAAAATGATAACTTGGCATGAAGCGCAAGAGGAGAATTAACTTTTAGGTTTCGTGTTAAAATGCGCTGTGCTTTTTTCTTCTGGAAAATTATCCAAAATATTATAACAAAGTTACGGAATTAGAGTATTTTTTGAATAAACTTATATTGACTGACATTCTGAACACCGCTCCGTGGCATGGGTTCCAAGAGCTTGTGCTCGTGTATCTACATTTTTAAAGACAATTATTTTCAGAACATAAACCGGAGACGATATTGTTAAATCGCTCTGTAAGTAGGTTACAACTGGTTAAAAGTTCGTATTGTGATCTTGTCGATACAAAATACAGAGTGACGTTACAGGTAATTACTTAATTAACAAAGTTTCCTTCTAATTGAAAAATTAGTTGAAATCTTTATGCTGTTTTTCGAGAGAAAATATTGTATTACTCAATAAAACCAATTCGCAACAAAATTGCAGAGAAAATGTATGGTATCAGCTCTTGTTTGGGTTTTATTTCTCTCGAAAGCAGGAAAACTCAGGTACGTCTGCCTACAGCGGAAGGCGATTTACAGTTCTTCAGCCGTTAATAGATTATTTGAAAACTGCCGAATGCACGTAAGTGACCTTTTCTTAGGGACATGGACAGTATTGTGCAAAAAAAAATTTCAACCCTCAAATCTACAAACAAATAACATTCAAGTATGGTTAATGTCCACAAAGTGATTTTGTGTTATGGTTTACTTAAAAATATGTGGCATATTTTCATTAATATGAGGTAATCATACTTAGTAAGACAGTCAGATTCCTCTAGACGTGAATATTATTTTTTGGGTATAAACTGAAATGTGGGTTGAATCTTTTTTGCATAACTTTGTCCATTTAAAGAACGTGTAATATATTTAAACCGTTTTCAGGTTTATCAGTAATCATTAATGTGTATTTTCTAGCGGCCGAAAAGGTCAAATTGGATGTTTATGTGGTCATTTTTATGTTCGAAAATCTTGGTGCAGAACCTTTCAAAGAGTGTACAACCCACCTTTACTTTTAATACTACGTCATAAAATGATAGTGTTATCATTAGATGCACTAGTATTTCGCGTATTCATCTGGCAACAGCCTAGACTTCTCAGACCTATACACACACTGGCCAAAAACAAATATCTATTGGCTTCTAACCGTATCACGTGTTACCACCACAACTTGCTTCCTTATTTATCACAGGCTTGCAGTCGTCAAAGATGTGTTAAAACAGGTGTCGTCTAATAACAGATGGAGTAGTGAAGTATAAATTATTGGCATTCAACCTGACCTAGAATCAATACGCGAAATAATCGTGCCTCTAGTTGCCACTGAATGCCTTATAGAGGCGAATTGTCAGCGAGCAGACAGCATACCGGTTCAGTAACTTGCACCTAGAGGCTGCACTCTAAAAAATGTTGTCAAATTTTAAAGGATTTTCTTTGTACTTTTACAAATCCTTGTAAAAGTACAAAGAATGTCTTTGTAAAATCATTAGTTTGTTAAGTTACAAAGGTAAACTCTGTAACACTACAAAGGAATTCTTTGTACCTATACCGACAATTCCTGAACTGTAAATTATTTTGTAAAATGTGACAAGGTTCGTAGTTGTACAAACTTTTGTAAATGTGGAAAAATTGTCCTTGTAAAATTATTAGCTTATAATGTTAAAAGGATTTTGTTTGAAAAAAGACTTAGAAAAAAAGTGTAGCCTAAAAAATCGTAAGTTCGCCGAAAATTACTTATGCTAAGATCACAACCTCTGAAAAGTATTATTTCTGGAGTAAAGTGAATGTTTATATTAATTGCGTGCATAAAAAAAAAAAGAATTATTACTGAACTGAGCATTGAATGTATACAAATAAATAAACCCTGAAGGGTAGAGATGTCACAGTGGTCTAGGGGTAAGATGCGTAGATTCTAAGCTTTGGGAGAGTTGTTCGAAACTTAGCACCTCCCGAATTATCTTTTTTTTTTTTTTTTTTTTTTTTTAATAATTTTATAATTCCGTCCTTTATTCAAAAGTTATTTGATATATAATTTAGGTGTTATTTATGAAGTACAATGAACATTTAAATTTATTTTTTCCTTATTAAAAGTACAGCTCATAACCAACCATTGTAGTTTTACATGGAATTTCTTTGGCAACTGGATTTCCAAGGGATTTTCTTTGTAAAAGTACAAAAAATGTTTTTGCGGTGTAGGATGAGGCGTGATGCACGTGCTGTGTCGCCCTTACTGTTTCCGAACTTCTATGGCCAAAACGCGCAAAATACGTCCACCTAGACGACCACGTTGAGAGCAGCAGGAATCCACTCTACTCTTGAACGCTTAAAAGGACGTGGTACATAATTCAACACTAAAAGCGATAATCTATAACTGTGGGTTTTTTGAAGTCAATTTGCAAAAATTAAACAATAGCAATCCTAGACAATAATTTCAGCCAACGTTTTCAACAAAATTGTTTCCAGTGTTACGAACTTCTGAGGCACAATCTCTGAGCCGGTTTCCGTAGCGTGGTTGGTAGCATGCCGGTCTACGGTGCGAGAGGTCCTGGGTTCGAATCCCGGTACGGGCATGGATGTTTGTACCGTTTTCTTAGGTTTAGTTAGTTTGTGAGCCGTCCCTCATTAAGCCTGATGTGCATAAAACCGGGGGACGTTAATAAACAATCTCTGACGCCGGAACCTCGTGTACTTAACTGCGGCGCAAGAGATCACGCGTAACGAATTAGTAATTCTGGATAAATATTTACTCATAAAGTTGGCAAATACCATTATCTAGAATTGTCATTGAGTATTTTATCCATATTGGCTTCGAAAAAAGCGTAGAAATCAATTGAAGTTTTCAGCGTTTATTTATCTACTACGCACTCTTAAGTCACTCTTGTTTTTCTTGTCCACCAACCATCGGGTCAGTCACCTATGATGCTCTTTACGACGTGTTAAACATCTCGTGCAGCCGTAATGGAACAATGTTACGTCTCGTCTTCAGTTAGCGATCTTGCGTGGTCGTTCAGCGGCAATCAAGCTCGGTTGTAGACAATCACTTCGCCGAGAGATTGTGAGAGCAAGAGAAGCTTTTTACGACAATTTGCCACTCGGTAAACGCCGTTTAGAACGGCGTTTATGTGGCATGGTATAAGCCGTTGAGTGCTGCTGCCGAGATTCCGCTTGCCTTGTGCTTGTAAAATGTTACTGTCTTCCTGGTGCCATAAACGAGTATTGCAAAACAGATACGGTTATTATTTACTACATTTATATCTCTATGCCGGGTGTTAAACGTTTTCTGAGCTGTGCCATAGGTCTAATTAATTTAGAAGATAAACATTTACTAGTATCAATAGGTAAGTATTCCCCTTCGTATATATGGTTATTCGGCAGTAGTGATTTGTTTTCACACAGTTAAGTGTTACAGTCACATGTCAAATATTTTATTGTACGTTAAATCAAACAAGTGGATACCGAAATTTTTTCATTTAAGTTGAAATATCATCAAAGAATGAGAACTGTGTCCAGACGTCATAATGTCACAGCGACAATTCCTTTCCAAAAAAGAATCTTGAATTTTATAGTTTAAACAGATTCAACTAATATAACTTGGGTTTATGTATTGTTATCAGCACCCCAAAACGGAACGTCGTTGTATAAACACATATAAATTAACGTGTATGTTGTTTGAAATTATTTCATATATATATACGTGTGTGTGTGTGTGTGTGTGTGTGTGTGTGAGCGTATGAGGAATATCAGGAAATTATTGTATCTATAATGTAAAGTAATACTTATATAAGTAGTAAAATGTTTAAGTACAATTGTTTTAATGTTTGGCCTTTTGTTCTTAGATGAAGACAGGATATTTATGAAGAAAAACTATGTTGCAAATTTTTGGTGTTCATAAATTGTGTGAGAAGTATGTGGTGTGGGAAGCTGAGCTTAAAAACATGATTGGAAGGTAAGCTAAATCGAATGGCGAGACAAACAACAGTCGAGCTCTATTCACCAGGAAAGCAGCGAGTGACTGAGATCAAATTAGATAAGTTCTGACTCGAGAAAATACAGTTGAGTGAATTAAAACACCTACGATATCTCAGCGACACGGTTGTACAATGAACGCTTTGATCACAGACACCAGTAGAGACGTGCCATCTGTTCTGTGAGCTGTATTACTATATAAAAAACTTTTCTCTTTCAATGTGATTTGACATACGTTAGGTGTAATCGTCTACATTTCACCCTACAAATAAACCACTGTCATTCCGAAATGTAAATGTAGGAAAATGTGGGAAAACAAGGAGGGACGAGGGACACGATCCCTTACTCTCTCTCTCTCTCTCTCTCTCTCTCTCTCTCTCTCTCTCTCTCAGGTTTATTTTTCTGTTGAAACTAAGTAGTTTTCATTTTTAAGTTTACCAAATATATGAATATTTTGACAATTAAATAATTTATTTAAAGAAATTGTTTTGAAATAAAATGCCACGCTGTTTTGTGTGCTGCAATTTTTATGACATAGCACGTGATCAAATTACAGAGGGAATTCTTTTAAGTACGATGGTTTATGTTGGGTGTATGGTCCTGTACCACAATCATTTTTACATTAATAATGTCCCGTCATGGGTAACCTATGTATACTAAGAATTATTCTTAACAAGAAAATGTAGTTTCTATGTAACAGCACACACCACACACCTGCTACTGCGAGCATACCGGCTGCCACCAGCACCCTTGCCATTACCTAACAGGGCCTGATGCTTGTGTCATGGCAGGTGCGGCCCAGCAACTCACACATGATACATCGTACATGCAGAGGTGGTAACTGGGCCAAATGCCGCCACCAGCCAGTATTGAGGGGGCCGACCGCATCTGCTACACGAGACAGTTGAGCTACAGACACTACAAAGATCTCAGTGAGTGAGTGTCATCTCTATCGATGGCCCCGTGGAAGCGCGGGTATTGTGTACTGTGTTGTAAATAGTGTATGTAAATAAATACCAAGCTTCATCATAGCAAGTGTGTGATCGTTTTCATATGCCGGAATTGCCCCCCCTCCCCCCCACACACACACATATACGTATATATCTAAAGGTGATTCGGGATAAAGTGAGCACTCAAAAAACTCTGGAAAAGGTATAATTCCAGCGGGAAATGTCTAACCTCTCTGGACACGATACTAGATGTTTGCGCATGTAAGATAAATTGTGTAGTCGGTAGGAGTCTTCATACCTTGATAAAAAAAAGTTATTTAATTGTGTAAAATACGATTATGACTAACTTTACTGATTTTATTTCAGCATTGATGTATTTAGGTATGAAAATACACGGAACTATATTCGGTAAATCGCTGCCAACCATACAACCAGTAAGAGAACTATTGTTAATGTTAAATTATATGCAGTAACAACTAGTGATATTTATCAAAGGTAAAGCTTTAGTGCTCACTTAATCCCGAACGACCTATAGTGTTCCGATTTGGGGACCACCAATGGTTCAATGGTGACCACAACGTTAAAAGAAATATTCTCGTTCTGCAGCAAAAGGTGTGTGCCGCAACGTTCGTCGCACATAAGCCAGACAGATTTGGAGCAAACGTCACACCACATCTGTCATTCGTGTAACGCCGTCTCCCGCGATGCATACTAACAATCATGTTGATGGCGACCTCCTGCGTCTGCTCCTCTCGCGACTCAGACGAATTTTCTCGACACCTACTGACTATTGTGTCGCCAAAGACCTCCATAGCCTACTCCTCTCGCGAAACCAACGAACTCCCTCGTCATCTACTGACTACTGTGTCGGCAACGGCATCCATAGCATATTCCTCTCGCGACGCCAACGAACTCCCTCGTCACCTACTGATTACTGTGTCGGCAACGACATCCATAGCTACTCCTCTCGCGACGGAAACAAACTCCCTCGTCACCTACTGACTACTGTGTCGGCAACGACCCCCATAGCCTACTCATCTTGCAATGTCAACGAACTGCCTCGTCACCTAATTACTTCTGTGTCGACAACGACATCCATAGCCTACTATTTTTGCGATACCAACGAACTCCCTCGTCACCTAATTACTTCTTTGTCGACAACGATATCCCTAGCCTACTCCTCTCGCGATGCCAACGAACTCACTCGTCACCTACTGACTACTGTGTCGGCAACGACCTCCATAGCCTACTAGCCTCACGATGCCAACGAACTCCCTCGTCACCTACTGACTACTCTACCGGCAACGGCATCCATAGCCTACTCCTCTCGCCGCGCAAACAAACTCCCTCGTCACCTACTGACTACTGTCTCGGCAACAACATCCACAGCCTACTCCTCTCGCGATGCCAACGAACTCCCTCGTCATCTACTGACTACTGTGTCGGCAACGACATCCATAGCCTACTCCTCTTGCGATGTCAACGAACTGCCTCGTCACCTACTGACTACTGTGTCGGCAACGACATCCATAGCCTACCCCTCTTGCGATGTCAACGAACTCCT
>PNEQ01031437.1:6008-40760 GCA_003012365.1 Medauroidea extradentata
TCGGTGTCTCGGAGTCCTACCTGCAAATCACGGACGTGTGGTGTCGCGGTAACATTGTTCTGGTTGGTGCAGTCAAATGAGCCACGCCTCTGCCCTATTATATTCTGCCAATAACCACGAACCATAGTTGCCGGTGTGCACGTAAGGCATTGAAACAAGTCGTTGCAGAATTCTTTTCACCAAAAATCAGTGGCTCTATTCATGGGTTACACAGGTCTATTAGACCTACTACGATGCGAATGGAGTGTACATGGAGGGAGAACCCCAAGACTTCCCCTCCACTACCTTTTCACACGGCGACCTCGAAACACTAGCGCTCTTACCTCCCCTACCCGGGACTACACTTAGGTTTGTCGAGCAGTAGTCAGCGTCACGTAGCTAACGTCTACAAAACTAACGCTATTTCATACAAATACAATTTTTTTGATCTTTCCCCACTTGACACTTGGCCACGTGAAGCCGTGCAGCGCATGGATCTCGCACGCGAGGAAATAACTTCGTATTAACACACGACCCATACGTACGTCGACCTGTGATTGACAGCGACATCGTCGTTAATGGCTGCTGTCGACGGCAGACCTGGGAACCGCATCACGCCGGCGGCGTTGGCGTGATTTGGACAGTGACGCGTGCAAGGCAAAGCAGCTACGTTGTTGGGTGTTGGCTCTCGCGCCGCGGGTGAAGCTGGAACCACAACCAACACTTAGCATACGTACGTGTTAAAGTAAGTGAAGATATTTTGGCCAGCACTTAACATCTCGGTCTTTAACGCTGGTGAGAGGTGACATAATGTGAGTATGAGGCAGCACCGGAATGAGGGGGCGGGGGAAACGGAAGATCCCCGTGAAAACCCGCAGACCAGCGGCGTCGTCCGGCACGATTCCCACGTGCGAAAATAAAATCCGGGGACCGACCCCGTCGGGAATCGAACCCGGTTTAAAAGTAGAAACACTAGTGCGCATGCTAGTATTCACATAATCACGTAGCGTGCGTACGTGCGCAACTTAATTGATCAACATTCTACATGCCGAGAGCAAGGATAGGAATGTACATGTTAAATTAGCCTATATTAGATGGGGCTCAGTGACATGTCACGATATCGCTATCCGGCAGAAACCATTTTCTGCATTGAGTAAAATTTACTACAGCTGTTAATGTGTGAAAAAAAAAAAAAAAACATAGTAGGTGTTTTGGAGTGTTTTTTGGGCATGAAACTATTTCTTTGCTCACAGTCTAGAATATACTGTAGCAGTGTGGGCTGCATAAAGATATGTCCCACACGTCCTGAGGCACACACTACCAGTTACTGTTTGTCCTACGAACCACGAAGGACTTATCACTAAGCGTTTCTTCTTTTGCAACACGTCACGTTCGGTCTAGTCCCTACAACCATTTCCCAACTCGGCGAACAATTGAGATAGACAGAGTCTCTGTGTGACGTAGTTGTGGCAAAGAGAGCACGGAAGAACACTCTTAGGGTAAATTGAGACAGGGAGGGCGTCAGTCTCCTCTGCGCACGCGAGATTCTCGACCAGCTCACCCCACTGACCTGCTGAGAGAGGCGATAAACACAACTTTATAGCTTGCGTCGTCTTGTTTGCACTCCGCGGCACGTCGTCCTCCAGCTATCGGTCAACGAGCGTCCGATTGGATTGCAGTGCGCTTATCTCCCGTCAATGCGGGCCTGGATACTTTCTGCAGCCCTGATTGTTCGCGTTGTTAGGTGCAGCGAGAGGATTTGATCTGGGGGCCGATTAAGGCCATGTTTTTTTTTATTATTTTCAAACAATTGCAAATAACTCACGTATTTCTTAACCAACTGTTTTGAAAAAATTTGAGACTGTTTACAGTCATACGATACACAGTTTTGCCAGAGCGTTTTTTTTTTAAATAATGTGTCGTTTGCTAGCAAAGAATTATTTTGCTTCATTTTTGCTTATTTGGACAGCAAAATATGTTATATTTCAGGGGCAAAAATCTAAAAATCCGTTTGGTGTATTGTAACAAAAAATTATATACAAACAATGATACATAAGTAGAGGCCCGGATATTTGGCGGGTTCAACGCCCAGCAGGCTAGACTCCACAGTCCTGTGTGCACTGTCGTCAGCTATATTTGTTCATTGGCTGCTGCTCCAGTGAGTGAGCATTTGAACATTTGACGATGTAGCGCAGGAGACCGTGAGCGTTTTTACGCATGTCCGCCATTGGTTCGGAGTCCGCAAGGTCACGTTTAATAAACAATGACCCAATCGAAACAGTTTCCAACATATACATGACTTAGAAATCCAACCTCTCCTCAGTTGAATCCGCGAAATTTCCGGGGCTCTATACATAAGTCTTAAAACTGTATGAATGAATTTTGATACGTGTATTAAATTGCGTTAAAAAAATTTCGAAATAACTTCAAAACTAAAGAGCGAGGCCTTAAATATCGCTTTATACGAGTGAATGAATCCACTGTACTATGCATACTCAAACCCCGTCTACTCGGTCATTGTCTGTTGTTCCAGTGAGTAGCAGCTAGCGAACAAATTGTCTTGTCGCGTCTTGAGTATTCACGGGACAGTGGATTCTAACATGAAGGTAATTGAACTCACGAAATATTTATTTCCCAAGTTATGGGTACGTGACGGTATTTTTCGCGAAAACATTTTGTCACCATTTTGCCTTTAGTGCATTTCTGCAGCTGTGCTTCGTGGTTATTGGCAGCATGTATTCGTATTGAGGCACGATTTATTTGACTGTGCCAATCAGAACAAGGTTACTGCACACCACACGGACAGAACCCCAAGACGAAGTAGAGCTGCAGGAATGCGCACAAGGCAAGTGAAACAATATGGTGAAACAATATTTTCCCGATATCTACCGCCCCTGTTATGTCAGTATCTTTGTTTCATTACATTTTTACGATTGTGTGCGTATTTCTGTACTTAATTGTTTCCGGCTATTATTTGGTTTTCATTAAAAGTTTTAAGAATTAATATTATTGTTATTGCCTATTATACAAATTGTTCTATAATTCTGCTTTGTTCAGACAAAATGTGTGTACTCTAAGGTAACGTATTTTCGTCTCGTAATCAGGTAGAAGTGAAGAAAAATTATGTTGGCAAGTGGTACGGTCTGTCAAGGTCGAAACTTTTACCCATGTTTGAAGGTGTGGAATAAGTAGAGACATGTAAAATTCACGTTATCATTTGGCAGCAGACTAAACTTCACTTCCCTATAAACAACACACCATAATTTGTGATTCAGTTGGCCGCGAACTTTTATGTGTTGTCATTTACATGTGTTTCGTCTTTACAGAGATTGGCCTCTCTACCGTGTAAGCATTCTCCGCGGCAAGTGACGACAATATCGGCCAGCGGGAGACGTCGAACGAGCCTATAGTCACTTGGAGTCTACTCAGCTGTCAGGAAATAACGTGGATTTTACATGTCTCTAGGAATAAGGTAATGATATGGGCGACACTGACACGTACACCGAGTGCAACATCGCCACTATGACATTAGACAATGAAGTAGAGTGCAGATTTTGCGCAGTGAACTTTCCAAAATTAAATTCACACTTTTACTATCTGACACAACGTTACCTCAACCATTCATATGGTCTCTTTAAAATTATGTTTGTCAGTCCTACGAGAGTGTTCCAAAATGGTGGCTGTGGCAAGCACGACATATTTAATAGAGTAATTTAATAAACACAGCATAAGTAGTAGACAACAGAGACGTGGGTGCCATTGGCGAAGTGTGAATGTGTTACAAGAGAATCAGTGATCTAAGGACTGGAATATTTTGCGAATTCGATTACCTGTAGGCTAGAATCCATTGTATTATGCATACTCAGGCCCAGTATATTCGTTCATTGTCTGCTGTTCCACTGAGTAGCAGCTAGTAGACAAATAATCGGGGCTTGAGTATGCATAATACAATGGATTCTAGCCTACAGCTCATTAAATTCGCGAAATTTTCCAGTCCCTAGTGATCAGCTGCAAAGGTTCGTAAGTTTTCATTGAAACCAGCAGACTGGTAGATGCATCGCCCATCGGGTACAGCGCAGCTATTAACGTGCCATAGGCGAGAAACGAATTGTCCAATCCCACGGGCTCAGTAACAGGAAAATATTATTTATAGTTATTGCCTTCATAAGTCATGTTAAAGCTACGTACACAGAGTTTATGTATCTATAGTCTGAACTAATATCGCTATCCTTGTTTAGCGATCATGACGCAGACTAACATGTTACTGCAGGTTTCGTAGGCGTTTCCGCCACGTTGCTGGCCAGCGAAGCCATTTTGCTAGCGTGTGTGACTGTGTTTGCTGTCCTAGAAGCTATTATTTCACTTCTGTATTCGTTACTATTCTAGACTAAGCTTCGTCACTGGTAAGCCCAAGGGTTTAGGCCCAGTTAGATTATATGTGTTATAATCTGCCGTCATGCGATGGTACAGTATCTGGTCACCAATTTTTCCCCGCAACATCTCTTTAATTTCCCTAATCCACTTTTCCTTGAATTTTTTCTTATTTCCGTTAATCCTATAAAATGATTTTTTAAATTATTTTTAATTATTATATTTTAAATACATATTCTATGCACTAATTTATAGCTTACATGACTTCAGAAGTTTCCCATCGAGATAATAGCTTCTGTTCCCACATTATACTCGGATATCCACCATTTAAAACACGGAAATATTCCCTCCAAAAGAGCCTTTCTCCTTAATTTTCCTTGTTGACTCATTTTCAGGAGCTCTAACCGAGTAAGGAAGCGAGGTCTTTCCACATTTTGAAATGATTATTAAATACACAAATATTTATTTTTATTATAATTCTTGAATTTTTTTCTGCACGTTAAAATATGCTTAAATTCAGTCACAATAATGAAAAACTCTCACGCATCGCAAACCTTCCCATTTCCCTCCCCCTTTCTTTCCCCTCACTATAAAGAAACTAAACCCTGTCTAATAATTTCCTAACAATTCACTTAAATAGTAACAGTTTCAAAAATTATACTATACTTACCTGCAAAAGGTCCATTCTTTGACTCTTGACGTGTGCATTTCTTACAAAGGTGGAAAACATCTAATTTGCACCACTATCACCAATAATCTTAATGTTTTTTTTTTAGCTGTACTAAAAATTACACGTCTAAGACTACAATAAAATATATATTTTTTTACTATTCGTGATTAGACGATTTGCAGCTAAGTAAATGTAGCAGCTTCAGTAATGTTTATGTTTTCCAGCGCTGTACGCGTTATAAGAGATTAGCAGAGATGGTGAAATTTCGCGAATTCAATGACGTGCATGTTAGAATCAAATATCCTATACATACTCAAGCCCCGACCATTTGTCCACTAGCTGCTACTCGGTGGAACAGCAGACAATGAACGAATATACAGGGCTTGAGTATGCATAGGATATTTGATTCTAACATGCAGGTCATTGAATTCTCGGAATTTCACCATCTATAGAGATCAGTAAATTTTTTTAGGAAAGACGGAAGGGAGCAGTTTCTCCAGTGGAAAAAAAAAAAAAAAAAAAAAAAAAAAAAAAAAAAAAAAAAAAAAAAAAAAAAAAAAAAAAAAAAAAAAAAAAAAAAAAAAAAAAAAAAAAAAAAAAAAAAAAAAAAAAAAAAAAAAAAAAAAAAAAAAAAAAAAAAAAAAAAAAAAAAAAAAAAAAAAAACAGCAGAAGAGGAAACGTGAAATTTTTATTTTAGAAAATGTATTCATTTGGACTCTATGCCCTGCATGTCCACAAAATGTGATACATGCAATGTAAAGAGTTTCGCTTTTTTTTTGGCGGGGCAATAATTATAAGGTACGTAGATGATTAAAAAACAGTTACTACGTTGCGTTAGTCTAGAAACGTGGCGGGGAATAATACAAGGAAACCACCTGTTGTTAACTCGGGACCTAAATTACGAGGCCACAATGCTGCTGTATGGACTGCTACTGTCAATGACATGAAGGATAAAATTTAAAAGAAATCATAATGCGTATGAAGTAAAGTTATGTGTGTATGTATGCTTGCGTGTAGATATTAGGAACCTAAAAATTCCGCGTTGTCTTGTGAACAAAATCTATAATTCAAACAATTGTTAAGTCTGTGTGACCTCCACAATTCACATTGACTCAGTTTACACATTCTGGAAGTTGCTGAGCCAATCATAAAGAAGCAACTAATTGTAAGTCCAACCATATGGTATTATTGTATCAGCGAGCAGCCAATGAGTGAGCAACAACTGTCTAGTTGAGTAAGCTCATATTCTTCGATACTAGTTTACAGGTCAGTGAACTTGCGAATTTTACAGGTCTATTGTAACTATGTAAGTATGTCTGTATCTATTTGTGTGTATGTATGTAGCTATGTGTGTATGTTTGTATGTAGCAATGTGTGTATGTATGTATGTATGTGTGCGTGCATGCGTGATGCATGTATGCATGTATGTATATGTGTGTATGTATGTACGTATGTGTGTATGTAGCCAGCCTAATGTGTGCGTTTGTATGTAAACAATATGCGTTTGCATATTTTGTGCGTATGGGTAGCTCTAAATACAGTTATGCTCCATTCAACAGACCTTAGCCGGATTCGGTAAAAAAAATACCTCATTACTAAATTAAAAATTTTATGTGAGCCATAATTGGCCCTGGTCCTATATTGAATCTTATTCCAAAGGGTCATTAACTCTAATCACAACTTCCATTCCGTACTTAACATTAAAGTGTGTTTCGAATTATTTTCTTCGTTAAGAGAGACTGCGCAGTTAAATTATGAAATTTAATTTCACTCATTAGGCCAATGAGACTACGTATAATCCACGTGGTGAATAAATGCTGTTCTGCAATAGGCTAGTACTTCAGCTATAGGACCAGTTGCTTTCTAGATGTAGGCGATAATTTTGGTGAACTAATAGTTACGAAATAAAATTTTCAGTAGCTTATATTGCGTTTTTAAGACGTACTAAGAAGTACAAAATTATTTCTCACATGAAAATACTTGTAAGCTTACATCCTCAAACGTGGAGAGTAGGCAATACGTGGTAATCAATGCTTGGATAGTTCACCCATTACCAACTATTTTATTGCACTGCAAATTATATGAGCTGCTATGTGAGTTTTCTCAACAGCAGTTATTCTCTACAATTATAACTGTTATCTTACATGCGCCCCACATGTTACGTTTTAATGTTACAGGTATGTGCATATGATATATTATTTTGTATTTTTAACCCCTTTTTAAAAGCGGAATATCAAATTTTTTTATTTAATATTATTTTCTGATCTTCAGTCTTGTGTGTGTGTGCGTGTGTGAAATTTTGCAATCGTCTCTTTTGAAAAGGTAATATATATATTTTAAAAATTTAAATAATTTGATGTATGTATATATATATATATATATATATATATATATATATATATATATGTGTGTGTGTTTTTATTACTTTTCTGAGCTATGTTTAAGTTTCAAGTTTCTAGCTCATCGGCCAGTTAGTTTAACTCAATAATATTAAATATGTATATTTTTTATGTAGGCCGCCATTGTTTTTTTTCTGTAGCTCATCGGGAAGTTAGTTTAAAAGAGATTGCAAAATTTTTACCGAATAGACAGACAAGAATGTGAGTAATAAAGCCCCATAGAGATACATAGTTCATTGTATCTGATCAGACAAACAGACAAGATTGCGAGTTAGTAAAATCGTGTTAAAATATAATAAGTATTCGCGTATTATGGATTGAGTGAAATCGGATTAGTACATATCTGTTGACATAGGTAAACCGTTGGATTGAGTGAAATTATCTGCTTGGCATTAAATTATTATTTTGTATTCAAATTTCATATTGCAGATATAGCAAAACGCGCGTGTGTGTGTGTTTGTGTTTGGAAACAAAGAACATGATTGCCGTCCGCCGTACAGAAAAAAATTTCAATAATTGTCGAGAGAAGTTCACCTTTTATCGTGATTTTCTTGATGTGGCAGGCAACTTGGTAAATGCATGTTTCTTTGTTTATGTGCGTGCGTTCATAGCTTTACCACATTGTTCCACAACTGGGATTCCATCGTGCCTGAAGTACTTGTTAATTACGTATCTAAGTTGCGAATTAAAGACATATAGGCCTATAGGACGTACTAAATCTCGTGAGTAAATTTGTGCACAATGCTAGTGTTGAGCAGCTGTGAAGTGAATACGAGTAAGAACAAAGGACTTCTGCTACGTCACTTACTTGAGATTCCCAAGCAGAAAATTTTCCACTCATCCTGGGCACCGAAATCGATACAGAGACGTCAGTTGCGCGAAACTGGTGACCAGTGGAAAAAGGTAGCTTTGAGATCGGTGCGAATCGATGTACATTTTTGAATGTTCTAAGAATACGCACGCATGCAAGCACGTGCTAGAATCATATGAAAAGACAAAAATATGTTTGTAGCTCATTGACCTCTCCTTCATCTCCCCACCCACTTTATTTTGTCCTCCTCCCCCCTCCAAACCCCTTCCCAAAACCCTTTTTGTTCATCTCGTTTGAATTGAGTCTTTACGGATGTTAGCACACTTGAAGACCAACTAATCATCAAGAATCGTGTTAATGAGATATTGAGCATTGAGCGAAAACACATTTAACGACTTTTTACTGCCTCAGAATTCTTAATAAATTAATTTAGTATGTACAGACCAGTGTCCAGAGGTACAAAGCATAAACTTTTAAATTATTTGTCCGTGGTCATGCCTGCCTTTTCGGATTTCTGGAAAATTTTACATCTTTCCAACCCCTAAATTATCGAATTAAAAAATTTAGTGAAGTATTTTTTAAAGATATTTACGTAAGTTTCATTCGTACTCAAAAATCATCTCGAAATCTCACAGGTTTAAGAGATACAGAGAATAAATTGAAACCGCGTTTTTTTTTAATGTCCTTTGAGATTGAACTTAACAAAATCGTGAAACATTTTAGAGATAAGCGTAAACTTGATTATGAAGCAGAAATCACCACGATATCTCTACGAGTTTAAGAGTTATCGAGGATTGCTTGGGAACATATTTTACAGCTTTTCGCCCATTTAATTTCTCTAATTCCGAAAAATTGAAAAATTTGGTGATAAGCATTTTTGTAAGCTTCATAGTTGCAGCAAAAAGAACCTCGACATCTTAGTGGGTGTAAGCTCTATCGAGGATTAGTTGAAAACACGTTTTAACCCTTTAAAAACCCTTTCTTAGTGGGTGACTACGGCGTAAATGGACGCCACCCTAAAAATATTCATGCATCTAGCTCCAGCGGTTTGGGCAGTGCGTTAATGATTGGTTGAGCAGGACAAACACACACGCACGCATATATATATATATATATATATATATATATATATATATATATATATATATATATATATATATATATATATATTTAAGATGATTTGAATGATCGTGAAGTAAGTCACTATTGTTTAGTTTTGCAGAATAAAATGTTGTGTGTAGGGACTCATAAAAAACTAAAATGTTTTTATAACCATCCAACTTAATAACTCATTAACGAAGGCAACCCTGACTTACCCTCACTTTATATTTAAACGTGGGACGTGAATTATGAAGGCAATATGCAATAACCTCAATGTAATCTAATTAGTGACTTATTCTCTTTAATTCATACATTGTTTTATTGTGAAGCCGTATTATGAACCCCGTTATTTCCGTAATTACCTCACAGAAATTAATTGAATGTATTGTTACTCGACTGTCTGCCATTTTGACGACGCCTTATCAGTCATTTACTGTTATTGGAAACTGCTAAATATGGCTTTTATAGGGCTTCGACCCTCTCTCTCTCCTAAAGGGTGTTCAAGTAGGATAAAATCATAATTTTATATATTTTTTATTTTAAGTAGTGTTGAAGACAGTACTTTTGAGTACAGTTTCCTCTTACGAAACCATTTTAGCTGGCATAGTTTTCTCATATGTGTGCGTCAAAGCCAAAATTAATTGCATGTTCCTCTGTCGTGCAAATTGTGAAAACCAATTTACTTACATAAGTGAAATAGCATGCCATGAGATATGTAACAAATCATTAAAACAATTCCAGTGAACAATTTTTGCATTTTAAAAATTACTGAATTTGTAACGTATTTCGTGTGCTTTTATGCTTTTTTTAAAAGTAGAAATAATTGTGTTGTGTATTCTAATGCTTTATTACGTAGACCCCTAGCTTTTTGGATGTTAGTTAACCGCGAATTAGGGCAAATTACCGTAATATACCTTAATATCGTGATAAACGACTTTGCGGGCTTCACAATATTGTGAAGGATTTGTTCACTAGGCTACCAGCAGAGAGCAGGTATGTACAGTTTCGGTATTAAGTTACCAATGTAGCTATCAAATGTAAAATCGTACTTAAATATTTAATATATTTCTAGTACTGAAGTTCTAAAGCGTAGTATAACGAAGTAGGATAGGTTTACCCTATTTTAAGTAAGTCAATTGGTTTTCACTGTTTGCAAGACAGCACATAACATGAAAAATTTGACTTTGAAGCACCGTTACAAGAAAACTATGCGAGCTACAACTGTTCAATAAGAGTAAATTTTACTCACAACTATCGTGTACAAAACTATCACTATATAAAATTATAATATTATCTAATTTGAAAAATCTCAAGGGCGTTCAAAGAAATCATAATTTTATAAGACTTGTATGAAATAGTGTTAGTTTTGCAGCAGGAAAAAAAATTGCTCAATCAGTTTTTTCCATAATGGCTTTTCAGAGTAAAAATTTGCATGTTTTTAGTTCCTGTAAGCCGCAAAAACCAATGAACATAAATAAATTTAAAAAATTCACGCTGAAACTGCGTGTCACATGTCACTACTTGACATGTTTTAAGATCCATTACAAAATATTTCTGTGCTTAAAAAAGTCGATAAAGGAAAAAATTAAAAATTTCAGAAATTTATTTAAATGTCTTTTTCCGTTCTCTTTGCAAATTATGTTTTTCGTGATTATGATTGTCCCAACTTTTTCGGTAGACTTCGAAATCTAATTTAGTTGCTAACAGTTCAGGATAAATAAATATATACCCGAGAGTCAGAGTACCGTACCTCGAATGCAAATTTACTACTGGATGTCCGTTACAGGGTAAAGTGACGTCACACAGAAGCTGATTGGAACCAAGTGGTCTTCAAGCTCGTGGCGTGCAATACATATCATATCCCATCTTTGTTCTCTATATCCGCTTACAGTCTGATTATATTGCAGGACAATAACACGGATAATAAAAAAATTGGGTGTCAGTGAGGAAGTCAAATTGCAGCTTTGAAATTTTAAATGCAACGGAAGAATGAAATAGGCAGGTAGTAAAACCGCACACACCCGACTAGTCGCGACTCGGCCTGTACATAAACGCGTGTGATTAAGGGTGCCGCCTACCTGCGCATTAGAGGATTAGATGTAACGGGGCTACAAGGGCGAAATTGAAGCGCGTATCAAATGTCGCATCGCCACGAGCCAAGCGCTGAAGTAGCGAGTAGGATTTCCGCCGATCCGTTTTTACCATGGGACATAAGGGCTTGTTCCCGATTTTTTTCAGACTGGTGCCAATAATTCAAATATTTTTAACCAAAAGTTTTGAAAAAATTTGAGTTAATGTGCAATCACACGATGCACAATACTGTGGACGCGTTTTTAAAAATAATATACCATTCGCCAGCAAAAAATAATTTCCTTCACTTTTGCTTATTTTCACGACGAAAAACGTGGTACTTTGGGTAATGAAATCTAAAAACCGTTCAGTATAATTCTACAAAAAAATTCAGCTACAAATTATAACATATAAGTGTCAAAACTGTGCAGAAAAATTTTGATATGAGTATTAGGTACCAATTAAAAAAAATATTTTCGAAATCACTGCAAAACTCCGTAACAAGGCCTTAAGAGAGCATGGTATATAATTCACTTTAAAAGCATCAGTTTAGAATGGTAGGTTTCTCGAAGCCAATTTACAAAAATTAAAAAATAAATCTGAGAATAGTTTAGGCCAACTTTCTGAGCAAAAATTTTTCTTTGATGAACAATCTCTGACGCTGAAATCTCGTACATTTAATTGCTGCGCAAGAGATCGCACTTAGCAAATGCTTCATTCCGGGCAAATGTTTGCTTATAAAGTTGGTTAGTATAATTACCAAGGATTTCTGTTGTACAGTTTTTTTTAAATTAACTTTCAAAAAAGTGTAGGTGTCAATTGAAGAACTCAGCGCTTATTTATCTACCACGTCCTTTTAAAGCGGTGACAATATAATTTTTTGGGGGCGAAGTCTGTTGTAATATTCAGTGTACGTTTCTCTCTGAGTTTCACGTTATTACCACAGAATATTTAGGAATACAGAAGTGAAATGGCTGGTAGGACAGCGAACTCAGTCACACACGTCAGCAAAATGGCTTCCCTGGCTAGCAACATGGCGGAAACACCTTCAGCCAATCAGCGTGAGGCAGCTGCCCTGGTAGTCGGCAGCCAGGCCAATAGGAAAGCTGCCGTAACACTCAGGAGCCAAACATACACGGGGCAGGCATCAACAGTCTCGGGCAGCCAATAAGCTGCGAAGTTCGCCAATTACAAACGAGCCGCCACGTCATTTCGCGTCTGTATTACTGTTTAGTCTGTGTTATTACTTTTTGGGTATGGCATTTTGAAAAGGCGTTTTTAGCTATGTTTGAAGACTTTGAAACAGCGATTTAAAAAAGTACCTATTTACGAACACAACATAACGCATTTGAAGTGTGTGGTATGCGGCACCCTAAAGGCACGAAGACGTCTGAGTTCTGGAGATTACAGAAGGTCGTAGTGAGGTCAAGCTGATGTTTAGGGAGTACAGTCGTAAACATTCACCATTGCAGCAGTGTGGTGCAACAGGAAACTTTGTGAGAGAAAACAAACAAGGAAAAGTAGCCACCATTAGCTGTAGTCGTGGCTGGTTTTCCTTGTTTGTCTTCTGTCTCGCCAGGTTTTCTGGAACAGCATAGTTTGTGACCACGAGTTTATATTTTCAAAATTACTCACTGCCCTTGCAGCCTTTCTATACGTTTACGTATATTGTAAACAGAATTTGAGTGGTCCTATAAACTGGATTCAAGTCGATTTGAATCTCAAATTCTAAATTCTAAAAAAATGGGATCTTGGATTGAGTTTGACGTAAAGTACCATTGTAAACGCAGGTCGTACAGCGTATGTAACGGAAAAATATGTACACATTCTCAGTTACATATGCGTTTTTGTTGTGGTAAAATATCGAATGTTAGTAAAAATATTTCTCCTACGGAAATTTTAATTTTATTTGAAATAACAAGGATAAGGGAAATCCTCAAACTTTTACTTACATGTAAATGTAAAATTAAACGTTCAACGTATTTCTTTACGGTCAACAAAATTTTAGTTTAATTAAAATCATCAAAGGAACTATAATAGATTTAAGATTGGTCTAAAGCTCGCATGGTAACGGATATCGCATTCAGCCAAGATAAAGTACTTACTCCTTCTTGTTTTGTGGTAAAACATTCCTTTTTGAAAACGACGTAACATAGTATCTATATATTCATTATAGCAACAATATGGAAGTAGTTGTTTTGCTGTGTTATCAGCTGTATCTTATATTATTACATTACTTATGAAGTTAGGTTATTGCTATGTTGATATTAGCTCAGTTTTTTGCATTCATGTAGCAATAAACCACAATTTTTTTTCCCCGAGGTACCGATGTAGCGTGGCGATTCCCCCTTTTCCTTCCATAGGTAGACCTACGGCTTAGAAACATTTGCGCGCACAGTTATTAAGGGCGCGGTCTACCGCAATTTACACCATCATTATTTTATTTTGTATTTGTACCAGATTTTTTTTCTTGTTTTAGACACAAAATGTGAATAAATTTGGCTCTTGTGAAATTTTTTATCTCTCATAGTTTTCGCGTAATGGCTTATTAAGGTCACATTTTGCATGTTTCCGTTTAAACGACCACACTAAAACCAACTGATATACCAAACTGAAAAAAATCACAGTGGATAAAAACATTGCAGGCTACAATGACATGCTCATAAAATTAAAGAATAAATATTATTTGTATTTAAAAAAAAAATATTGAATTTTTAAAATTTTTATTTCAGTTTCTGTTTTTTTTTTCAAATTCAAATAATTTTATTCTTTAACTTTATGAGCATGTCATTGTAGCCTGCAATGTCTTTATCCACTGTGATTTTTTTCAGTTTGGTATATGAGTTGGTTTTAGTGTGGTCGTTAAAACGGAAACATGCAAAATATGACTTTAACAAGCCATTACGCGAAAACTATGAGAGATAAAAAAATTTCATAAGAGCCAAATTTAGTCACATTTTGTGTCTAAACTAAGAAAAAAAATGTGGTACAAATACAAAATAAAATAATTATGATGAAAATTGCGGTAGACCGCGCTCTTAATCCGTATTCTTCTCTAATATCTGCCGAGTTCAGCGTATTTTGTGTAGGTCGCTATGACATTAAGTGAATGATTTCGAACCTATCCGTGTTTCAAAGCACTGCAGTTATTGACTGGCTAAACATTATACTGAAGGCTGAGTCTTCCTCCCAACATATTTATTGGCGTATCGACGGTCATAAAGTATTTATTTTCAGTATAGTGAGAGTAGTAAAACGGCGTAAAATAAATCCGTGAAATACTCGGGCCTCTGTCTATAGATGGCCCTGGCACTTTATTTATAACACGGGTACTAACTTGAAAAAAAAAAAAGCATTATTTAACACTTTCAGTTTCCGTGTATACGGATGAACGTATGGTACTATGCTGTATTAAATCAGAATTATGTGTAATTGTCAATTGACTTCGTATTGTTTTTTTTTTTTTTTTGCAATAACGATGTAAATTTTATATGAATATTTACAAATAGGTAATTTTAATTTTTCTTCGTAATTTTGTTGAAGCTCTACTTCTGCGCATAATTTGAAGATTGATTTCGTAGTATTGAGGCTAGAGTCATGAGTTTTTTGCAGTATGATTTTGTACCTTTTTGTTGCATTGCCTTACGTGCACATCGGCAGCTGTTCTTTATGGTTATTAGTAGAGACAATGATGTTTGGTGAAAAGAAATGTACAACATGTTGTTTCAATGCCTCACGCTCACATCTGCAGCTCTGGTACGTAGTTATTGACAGCATGCATTCTTGTAGAGGCGTCACTCATTTGACTGTGGCACTGAGAATAACGTCACTGCGACACCACCCGTCTGTGATTTGCGGGTACATCCCAGATATGTTGAGAGTTAAAAACAGCCATTCACTGACCATGACGCAGAGCTGCAGGTGTGCACGTGACTCATTGAAACAAAATGTTGCATAGTTTTCTTCATAAAAAATCATTGCCTCTAGTTAATAGTAGATACGGCAAAAATCCGCGGGTTCACTGACGTGTAGGCTAGCCTCCAAGAATATATGTGTGCTCAGGCAGACAACAGCTGCTCATTAGCTGCCCGCTGACACTGTGAGACAACACGATCCGCCATGTATTTGCTTCTTTATTATTGGCCCAACTCTCTCCAGGAGGAGTAATATAAATCAAGAGCCACTGAGAAAGTGACACTAACTTATAGTTGTTTGAATTACTGCATGTGTCCATAAGAAAAGCGCGAATTTTCCAGGTCCCTATAGTAATTAGCAGTGTGTCGCTGTTCAGCCACATCTCTCATTTGACTGCACCAATCAGATTTAAGTCATTGAGGCACCATACGTCTGCCAGTAGAACTCAAAGACAGTTGAGAGCTAAAACAGGTAGTCTCTAACCACGAAGCAAAGTTGTAAATGTACACACAAGGAGTTCAAACCTTACTAGATAAAAATTGTTGATTACAGCGTTCTTGCTCGAAAGTTCTCGCTGGATCTCCTTTTCTGTATCTAAATAAAATCTTAGCGTATATGGGGCTTGTGTAACCTTACCTTTCGTGACTTTTTTTTTACGCGGGAATAATTGTTACGGACTTTTTTTTTATGTAGAATGTCACTTGCCATTACTAGAGATGATGGTTTATAGCGGGAAAACTTGACTATTTGCTGAGTTTTAACGCACGTTCAGCTTACCAGAATATTACTGGCTTTCGCTTGTACAGTACGTGGATCTGTTACCATATTTGACTGAGCCAATAAGAATCCTGCTATTATAATATTGCATGCGTGTTGTTGGTCTACAGACAGCTACGTTGTACAACAGCCAATCATACATGTGCCGAGAAACTATAACGTTTCCAAGGATATATTGGCACAAAAAATTTCCGCGATATACCTTCATCTCTAATAATTACTTATTTCGTAGATCATTTTTAATGATTGTACTGTAGGATACTATCCCTTAAAAAACGAATTTTTCATGTAAGGTTAAAACACTGTAAGTTTTCCGTACGCTTAAAATGTTGTGTACATATAGTGGCTTTACTACCAACGAAACCGTTCAACTAACGATTAGTACGGAAGTTACGTGCGATATCCGTTTGTAGAAATAAATTCGGCATGAAGTGAGTTGGACGAGCTAGTATACGAGAATAACACAGCAATTATGCTTGTTATCAAATAAAACACAAGTACTGTATTAAATTACCGTTTATCTAATCACTTATGGAATTTATAGGATTGCTATTTATGTTCTTTTATTTTCTGTAATTTAGTGCTATTTGGTTTCGCCCTTGATTGCTTTTTCAATAGTGCAGCACAACTCATTTATTTACAATTCTGTAGGTCACTAACCCGTTTTAATGGAAGAACCATCTAGGGGTGCAACAAAAACATGAACGATTTATTCAGCACTACCACGATAGAATTTAATTTTAATCAAATATTAGAGAAGTTAAACTAGCAGTGTATGTAAGTAAAAAATTATATGTTTGAAAGGAAAGCGTGGTAAGGAAAAATTCGAAATTGTAAAATAAATAAAACTTGTTTTCATAAATTTAGCTTTGTCCCTCTTATCGTCACGTTTTTTGTGCCATTGAGAGAAAGAGAGTTAAGTAAATTTTTTGGATGATCTACTTTGGTTGTTAATGTGCAGAGACCTGCAAAATGCATGTTCGTATTTGGTAACAGACTAGACTTAGCAGTCCTATACATACAGGATTACAGTATGAGATGACACTGGTCGTAGCTTCTATGTGATGTGAGCTACGTGTGAGACCGCTATACAGCACGTTGGTCACTCAAACATGCAACTTTTAATTATTGGACACATGCATTTTACCCCGCAGACCACGCCATTTTTGTATATGGGTAGAGATGATGGTATATTGCGGAAAAATTTTCTGCACAACATACACTTAAATATACTGTAGTTCCTTGTGACACGCATGATTGGGTGATATACGTATGGTACAACGCAGCTGTCTGCAGACCAATAATATACATCAAAGGGATTCTTACTGGCTCAGTCAAATAGGAAAACAGCTCTACGTACAAGCGAAAGCCAGTAATCTTCTGGTAAGCTGAACGTGCGTTGAAACCCAGCAAACAGTCAGGTTTTCCCGCGGTAAACCATCGTCTCTACCTGTGGGGGAAGGTGGACGAGTATATAACCACTTGGAGTCCACGCCGCGCCGGTGGCTTGAAATAACGCGCGTTTTGCATGTCTCTAATAATGGGTTCCGGCTGTAGGGAAGTATACGGTAAAAATTATGCGAAAGAACCTTTGGCGTAGAAGTAATTCGTACGACTCTGAGAAGTGTATCCATTCATTGTTTGCAATGACAGAATACGTTCGTTTTAATAGTTTCGTTTTAACAAATTGCAATTTGTAGGCCCTACTTGGGAATTTATTTTCTAGGACTTAAAAGTAACCGCCTCGTTTGTTAACTTCTTAATGATTCAAGTCATCCTACAGTTTCATTAATAAACGAAGAGGTCTTGTTTTATAGGATTGGAATTCTTTGAAATCACATTATTTAAAGCGGCCTTTTTTGCGCTATGTATTTTTTATCTTCTCTGCTGGTCGTATATGGAAACCCTGCCAGGTATAATTTGCGAAACTTTGTAGTGTTCTGTATTTGTCGCGTTTTACAAAAACGCATGGAATTATTTAAAACAAATTGTCACTCGCCAGAATGAAAAATAATATGACGTCGACAGGAGCTATAGTGTTACAAAACGAAAAACGAATGCTGGGGCAGGGGGTGGGGAAGCCAAATGAAGTGATGTTTGACGATTTGCGTATGAAAGTGTGAATTTTGATTTAAACTAACGAGAATTATTTTATCGAGTCTCGAACGGAAAACAACTAAATGTATACTACTTTTTACCGTAATGTTTTTCTATTAAAAATGTTTCCAATGCGTTTATCTACGAAAGAAGACTCTTTAAACAGTGTCCCCATGGTTTTAAAAATGCCTTCCGCTAATTAAATACATGATTACCAAGCTACAAAAAAAGTGCTAAAAATTACTTTTTCACGTTGCTGTAGCTGAGAAAATGTCAACCGTAATCGTAAAACAAAATCATATAAACCTGCGTTGGACTTTACCTCATACTTTTCACATATAAAATAACAGGGTCGTCGCTTGAAATCCTCTTAAAAAAACATTCTACGAAAACACTGCACGCTAGTTTAGTTCTCCGCGCCCAGAGGCGATGAGGTGTTTGGTTGACATGTTATGTACGACTTACTCCTTACCCGTTTCCTTCCCTCAAGCTAGCGCCCACTAACGCCTTACCCGTTTCCTTCCCTCAAGCTAGCGCCCACTAACGTCTTACCCGTTTCCTTCCCTCAAGCTAGCGCCCACTAACTCTTAGCAGATGAACTCGGGAATTCAACTTGAAAAATCTGAACGACGTTATATCGTTATATACTCGTTCAGCCACGAGTATGGTGAAGATTAGGTACATGCGACTGCATCTTATTAAAGATGTATAAAAAAAATATATATATATATATATAACGATCGAAGTCGTGCTAAAATACTAAATAAACGGTTGTAGTGTTTGCTTTTATAATATACTGATAGATGGAGCCAGTGATTTTTGGTGCAAACCATTTTGCACTAACTTATTCCATTGCCTTACGTGCACATCTGCAGTTTTGCTTCATGGTCAGTTATACGAAATGGCCGTTAATTTTGCAGATTCTTCTGGCAGTAGCTTAGACTTCTCAGTCCTCACACACTGGCCGTAATTATAGATGATGGTATATCGCGAAATAGTTTCGTTCCAACACACCCTTGAAAACACTGTAGTTAATTGCAACACTTATGATTGGGTGATGTACGTCTTACACAACGTGGCTGTCTGCAGACCAATAACAGGCATCAAATATTACAATAGCGGGATTGTTATTGGCTCAGTCAAATAGGGTAACAGCTTCTCGTACACGCTAAAGCCAGTAATCTTCTGATAAGCTGAACGTACGTTGAAACCCAGCAGGCAGTCAAGTTTTACTTATATAAACCATCATCTCTAGCCATAATCTACAAATACTGGCTTCTGAATGACGGTAGCGTGTCTTTGTGAAGTGGCGTCTCTCATTTGATTGTGTCAATCACAGTGATGTCACAGCAGCACCACACATATGTGATATTCGGGTAGAACCTCAAGACATGCGGGTGTTAAAACATCCGATCACCGAACAAGAAGCAGAACTGCAGACGCGAACGTAAGGCAACGTGACAAACAGGGGTAAATTTTTTTCGCGAAATGTTCATGGCCCCCAGTGAGAGGTCTACAGATATTTTACTTTTTATTGCTGGCTTGCAGTCGTCAAATGCGTGTCAAAACTGCCGTCTTACCACAGAAGTTACAGTGAAGATACGTTCTTGACGGTTAACATTCTTCATGGTTATTACACTGAAAAAACGGTTTTGTGGTGACTGCAAAACATTTTGTCAATATGGACCTCACCAAATATTTTTGCACTGGTTACAAAATTTTTTGGTTGTCACTACAAAACATTATTGGGGAAAGCAAAAAATTTAGTAGTCACTACAAAAAAATTTGGTGAGGTCCATATTGACAAAATGTTTTGCAGTCACCACAAAACCGTTTTTTCAGTGTATAAGAATGTATTTGAGCATAGGTGTCGCTCATTTGACTGTGCTAATTATAACAATGTTATTGCGACATCACACGTCTGAGATTAGCGGGTAGAACCCCTAGACGCTGTGAGTTATAAACAGCCAATCACTGACTATCATAAGCAGAGCTACATGTGTCCGCGCAAGACATTGAAACACGTTGGTGGAGAATCCTTTTCACAGAAAATCACTGGCTCTACCCATAGTAAATCAGTGATATTCACATTCCTCTTCCTGTAAGCAGAGACCCGGAAATTTCGCTAATTCATCTGAGAAAATGTTAGATTTCAAACTTATATACATGTTCATTATCTTCGCGATTGGGTTATTGTAATTGAGACTCGTCCTTGAGGACTGTGCACCAATGGCAGACCTGCATAGAAACACTCACTCATCGCTACCTTGTCAGATGTACAACTGGCCACTCACTGGAGCAGCAACTAATGAACAAGTACCTGAGGACAGAGTGTACACAGGACAGTGGAGTCCTAGCCAACTGGTCGTTCAACACGCGAAATTTCCGACTGTAAGTATATAGTTCAGTTTCTATACAGATTGTCCAGAATAACCACATATTAAGTAGGAAAAGGAATTTTTGGTGAAAAGATCTTTGCCCCACTTTGTTTCAGTGTCTTACGTGCACACCTACACCCTACTTGGTGCACACCTGCAGCTCAACTTCACGGCTATTGACAGAGTGTTTTTGTGCAGAGCCATTATTCATTTGACTGTGACCCATCACGTCTGTGATTTGCGGGTTTACCCTCCAGACGTTGTATGTTAAGGCATCCAATTACTGACAACGAAGCAGAGATGCAGGTGCGCACGTAAGGCATTGAAACAAAGTGCTGCAAAAATCTTTTCGCGAAATTTCATATCTCTGATAATAAGTGTACCGCGTAAATCCTGGGCGAAGTTGAAGGTGATTTTGTAAGTGACGAAATGTTGTACGACGACATTTTAAGTGTACAATGTGGCAACACTGCGCGGAAAAAGTTTCCTCTTGCGCTCCACGTCCAGGTATTATTTTATGTTTTTTACATCAAGTATACATAGATTCATGTGTTAACTGCTGTGGATTTTAACCTGCGCCCATAATATGTAGGTCAGAACTGTAGTAGTAAGATACGTAAGATATCTATGGAGCGCAAGAAGGGATTTAAAATGTCTTCGTACATTTTGCTCACTAACATTTGAGTCTCCAGTTTACTCCAGGATTCGCGTCGCTTATTATGAGGTTGTTACTGGTCAACCAGTATGTGTATATACTGCATGGCAAAGAAAATTGTTCAGGCTAGTAATCCAACTATATGAGGATTTAAGGCTCCTCATTAGTAGCATTACTGGATTATTTTATTTTCCGCTTTCATGAAATTCTGAGAAGGAAAATCTGCTCTACTAAGGAAGAAAGCGTTAACTCCGAGAGATCAACTTTTACAGGAGAGCAAAACGTTTGGTTTTTCTTAACACACGCTCATTTTTGTAAATGATTTCATTGTTTTGCTTTTAATATGTCATTTAAATATTAAAATTTTTTGTATTGCTTTTTGACTTTTTTTTTTTTTTTTTTCAAAACAACAACTTACGGCTTTTATTCTCAGCATTATGTTAAATTTTGGACTTGAGGAATATTTTAATTATATTTTACACAGTAAACGACTGGTTATAAGCCGTTTTATCCTTAGTGAAAATATGTGTGTTGGTACCAACTATTTAAATACAATTTTTTTTCCAAATTTTTAGTTAAGCCTTTTTTCCTTAGTAAGGCAGAAATGTGAATTGTGATATTATACCGTGAATTCTGTTTACATAGCTATAAAGTAGAAGAATCGCAGTTAAACTTTTAACGTACACTTACGCCGCTATCAGGACAGAAAATAAGTTATATAAAAAATTGCTGTACAGATTGCGGCATAAATATCCGTTAAAAGTTCAACTGTGATGCTGGTACTGTGGCACAAGGTAAATAGAGTTCGTACTATATCATCACATTTCACATTTTTCTTCTCAGAATTTCATGATGGTGGAAAATACAATAATCCAATAATGTGACAAATGCAGAACCTTAAGGCCATGATCCATCATTTCTACTGCTTTTACAATAATTATTTTTTCACTCCTAAACGAGAGCAGATATCGAAAAACTGCTGCACAGTTTTGTTCAAAATTGTTTTAAGTATGTAGCCTAAATTTTTCAAGACCAAGAGTTGTATCGTTTTCTGTAATTAGTTCATCAATGAGAAAATCCTTAATTGCATGATTAGCTGTAATCATTGTCCATTTTGTCTTGAAAAAATTAGTTAACATGGCATACACTGTTTTGAACAAAACTGTGCAATAGTTTTTTGATATTTACCCTCGTTTCTGATTTAAAAAATAATTATCATTAAAGCAGTAGAAATTATGGATCATGGCATTTTATTTATCTACATGTAGTTGCATTACGAGAGACATACGGATAGATTTTTTGTCTAAGATTTTCAGCGTCTTTTTTTTTTAACCAAAATAAGTAAGGAGATAATAATTTTTCGTCGCGTCAAAGCTAGGCCGGGACGGTAGATTGCGACGGCATCCGAACCACGACGCCGTTCTGACTTGTGCGGAAATGCCAGAATGTCGTTAGCGAGCAGTTGATGTCGAGGTTCTTGAGCGCGCTGTTCGTGCTGCTGAGACAGATCATTAACGGACCCGCTGCAGTTGCTAGAGAGCATATTTATTTTCTTAGAGTTGTGATTACTGCTGAGCTCTTGTTGGATCTGTGGAGACTCCGTTGCGGGAGCAGCATAAAAACACACTCTAGGAAAATTGCGTTACCACCACACTAGGTTTCTTTCTTTTTTATGGAAGTACACTGAGAGAAAGAATTGTTTCATCATACTAAATATATTTGTTTGGGTGATGTTTGCTTCAGCTATACAATATTTTGTTGGTAAGACCAAGCTTGGAGTCCTCCAAACAAATTTAATTATTTCCATCGACCAAATTATTCATTTAAACGCACTTTGTGTGTGCCAAACGTATATTTGGTTACTATAGGACGCCATATAAATATTTTGTATAAACAAACAACTTGTTAACAAAATAATATTGTTAGTTATGAGTTATGTGCTTTGAACCAACATTTTTTTTCTATGGACTAAATGATTTTGTTGGCGAAACTAAATACATTTGGTTGACTTGCGGAAGATGGCAGTCTGGCGTGCGTGAGCGACAAGATGGCGAGCTCTGTATACCTCAACTTTCAAAATATAAGCTTGTGCGACAAGTAGGACGTCTAAACTGTTAATCAGCCTAATTCAAGTATCTTAATTTTAGCTATAACAATTTCAAAGTGGTTTATTCGATCGATCACAAAAGAAAATGCTATAAACTTGAAAAACACCGCAGCTGCACGTCTCGTTCTTTGTGCTGCGGTGCACGGCAATCATTTATTTATATTATTTGACGTCGTTTACCTTTTCGCAGACGGAAAGCAAACATGTTTGAAAATAAAACAGTACAGTCGTCATTAAATATTAGGCCCAACTATTCCTATACAAATAACAGTCTCAATATCACGGAAGCAGTCGTAGCTCAGTTGGCTAGGTCATGAGCAGAATAGGAAAGTGAAGGGGTAATAGATCATATCCCGGCCCGGCCGTACTTTTTTTTACTGCTAAACTGCTACGCTCGCGGTCGCGAGCTCGGACGCAGAGACGAAGAAGAAAACTGACGTAAATTTGTGTGGCTATGGGAGGCCGCGTAAAGTAACGAAATCTTTGCATCATTCGTCTAAATAATTAATCAAACAATGTCTTTAATAAAATCATGATATTAGATTAATTTTTTTTAATGCCCAAAACTGTTTAAAATAGGTTTGCTTTGTCGAAATTCACTATCGTGATAAGCTTGTATGTTCTGGAATAACAAAGGCGGAACAATAACCTAATTCTGTAGCTTGTGTTAACATCAAAGGCTAATGAATGTATAAACCCCACGCACAACTGCAGTATTTTTTTTTTTTGTTATGTGTTTTATATAAGGGAGAGTAGCAAAACAGTGGCAACTTGTGAAAAGTAGGTAAATACTAGACATGTGCAACACATTTGCAGTGAACAGAATCAATTTTCGAAGGCTACTTCGCATCAGCAGAGGGTCGTAATTTTTGTCACAAATTGTCGGTATGTGATGTTAGCTGGAAATTTTTTAAGTAAAATAATAATTTATAAAAGCGTCGGTGTTACATAATAGGCAGAAACAACTTTTCATATTTTAATGAATCAATATTTTGTACCTCTTTTGAACCCTGCAAAAGGCCACATGGTTGCTATGTCCGATTATTGTGTAGGTTACGTATCTGTAATAAGTCTACGTGAAAATAATCACCAATGTTCACAGAATTAAAGTTAGCCTACAATAAAATCTGATTCCAGTCTATAAGATGTGCGTAATTTTTATGTTACAGCATTTGCTCTTGTGTAAAATTGTTTTCAAGAACCTATACTGAGAAATATATAAGTTGTGTTTCATATCTATCTACATGTTAGCTAATACATGATGCTCATTTCAAATGAATATCAACACAGCAAAATAGCTTCAATGCCGGAATATGCAGCGGCAGAGTGAGATATGTACGTTGCAGCTGAGGTACAAAGAAGGGCACCGAGATGGGAGAAGGGCAGGCCTTAGGTGGAGAAGGCAGGGGCAGGTTGGAAGGAGTAAGGTAGTTAATTGGTAGGCCACCTGTATTGAAGGAAATGGGATGGAGTGAACGACAAGGGGAGAGTTAAAACACTGGTAAAAACTGTAGGCCTAATATGAGGATTGGGTAGGTTTCACTGCCACCTAAGGGAAAGTATAGTGGAAGAGGAAACACCAGTGAGAAGATTCAAAGGGTGTGGTGGAGAACAGAGCAGGGGAGACAGTCTCTGCTCTTGATGTCGGCCGTATTTTGTAAGATCACTTGGAGACTGTGAAGGAAGTTGGAAGGTGTAGGAAGGGTCCGTACAGGTTGGTGTAGAGGGGCAGGAACGAGTCATCTCGCCACAGGGTGACAGCTAAATTGCGAGTTTGTTATGCACAGGGAGAGGGGAGTTACCTTGAAAATACTTGTGTGCTTAATTATTCTGCCTTTTACTGTATATGACAGGAAATTAAGTTTTCTGTTCAACTTGATATAGGCAAATTGCCAGCACATCAAATTTTAAACAACCTGCCAATCAATTATCCTTTGAGATAGCCTAGCAATGGTACATAACACAACGTTATGTCAGCATATATTAGTTAACTTGCAAAATACATAATGCCGTAGTAGACTCAAACCTGTGGGACGTTTGTTCTATTGCCTCCGCTAGCAAATTTAGGCTACTCAAAACAATATGTTCCTGTTCCGGTAGTTGCACAATGTCATATTTTAGAGGTCTGTACATTTTCAACAAAACACAACTTATTGAATGCATTAAACAATAACATTACTTGCAAGTGTTATACGTTAAATCGTTTCATATTTATATTTCGCTATCACTACTGCAATTAGCTGCATGTCGGACAAAATATTAATAAAATATAACAGTAGACCTCTGTTAAATACATATTCGACACGTGTTCATTTCTTACTTAATTCCTCTGATTTGCCGTGTTTACAACACTAATTAAGCTTTAATAAGTACGCTAAAATATTTCATTTATATCACAATTTTATATATTGTCAAACTGACATTACACTAGTAAACTCTCCTGCGAGTCATATTCGGCTGCATCGATGACTAATGCGTATAGCAAACAGAATAAAAGGCATAAAACATCTTCCGTGTAATGCAACCTTTAATTAATGCATGCATATAATAACGAAAATTTAATTGCCTACGCGAATTATTCAAGTCAATTATTCAACTTATTCGTATTTTGGAAATACGTGTCTCTGTTTTGCTCGTGTTTACATTTTACAACATAGAAAATAGAAGGTATGTGATTTACAATCAGGTGATTCTGCCATAGAATAAATATGCACTATAGAATAAGCAGTGTTAGATATATACGTTCGGAAGAAAATCAGAGGCGCAAACATACAAAACGTAAAAGTGTAGTTGTTTTCGCAGTAAAAATGGAAATTTATTGTAAAACAGGATAGCCAGCTGCTCTTTACCGTCGAAGCAAAACTTCTGATGTTACTTCCTTTGAAAAAAATCTTTGCGCTGAAGGAAACTATAACGTCTGATGCAAGTACTGTCGTACATAATCGCTCGAGGAAAGTGAAACGGTATCTCGAAAGCGAAAGGAAATCAAATTGCTTCGTTAGTCGACTTTGCGTCGGGGGTACATAATAAGCCCGTTGGTCGTATTTAGTTCGAAAATAATGATAGTCGTTGCTGGAAATGGTTTCAGCCAAGAACTATGTTAGAAAACCCATAACTTTATTTATTTAAACTGTATCTACGTGTGTTTCAGTTTAAAAACCAATTAAACCTGTGGTTGATAATCCCTGTGACTTCCTTAGAGCAGTATGTATATATATATATATATATATATATATATATATATATATATATATATTTTTTTTTTTTTTTTTACAATTTGTAGTAGTGACTGTGCCAGTTTTTTTTACAAGGTACAAGTATGTAGGTTGCACAGTCGAGGGTAGTTTTTCATAGACCGCCACCCTTATTCAACATTTAGTCAAAAAATTATTTTCTGTAATAGAGTTCAATAAGTGCCATTCTTAGTATCTCTGAAAGTATTTTTTTTTTTTTTAACAATTGCGTAATTGAATTTCATTCAAGAATTGGTTTGATTCGTTCAGTTACTAAGCTGTTAATAAATAATTAAAACGAATGCAGAATAAACGTACTCTTTTGTATGTTTACTTTTTTTTACTATCAGCTCGGTAAGTGATTATATTCGAAATCTTCTGACGTGTTGCTTTTATTTCAGCTGAAAATCTTGTGATGAACTTCCAGATGCTATTTATATGTCATGTACAGTACTTACGTTACAAGATTGTAACTGTGAAAGTCAAAAATATTTGTGTTATTGTTATCTCCTTCTATCAGAATTTTGTCGTACGTATAGCTTCGCATATCAGCAGTTTGTCAGTTGTTTCTCTATCGGCGTTCACCGTTCTGAAAATGGAAAGCAAATTTGGGTTGGTGAATGTAACGATACGTTTCTCATTAAACAATGCAGATATTTGTACACTATATACTTCACAAGCGCAAGTAACTAGGAAGCCAATACCTTTTACTGCTTCGTAATTTGGTGAGCTTATTATATGGCTGTTTATTTTTGTGTTTTTCACTCTGTATATTTGAGTGTTTCACTTGATGGTTTCTTTAACGAAGACTTTGTTAATAGTGTGAACTATACGGTGTGAAACCCCTGAAGGCAAAGTCTCTAGGAGTAACGGCTAACTGCAAAGATCACTAAGAAATAAATTCCTTTATTGACTAGTAATTACTTTTAACTATTTCACACGGAATATGCAATAATGAAAGAAAAGCGTGGTCGGACATTCTTTGTTGAATATCATATTGTTACGGAAAGACAAAGCTGGACAACTTTAAATGAAAATGCAATCGGTCTTTCCACCAGGACCGCTGATAAAACGGGTGGGGCAAAGTGGCATATACCCAGTGGCCAATGAAAGGAGCCCGGTCAGAAACAGGAAATAAGTAGAGGACAAAATAATATTCATTTAAATTGGTTACGTAATGCGTGCAAGAGGTAGTTGCATTGTCTTTCAGGATTTTAAAAATATTTGCAGTGTTTAAGTGTTGGAAGTTCGGCAGCTTGGCTCAGTGGTTGCCAAGGGTCCCGGGTTTGATTCCCAGCTTGGGAGGTGAAATGTAGTGCTACCACCCCCCCCCCCCCGAGTTCAGGACTAACTTAGGTGTTCTGTTTGACCCTTCGCCCCCATTCCTTGCGGATGGTATTAACGAACAACTGCTGACTCACATTTGTCTAACAGTCCCAGATGTCCCCCATTGAGACGCCGTTGACTTCCAGATAATACACGGAAGTGGCGTAAGAAAATAAGTGTTTCGGTTATATTATGGAAAGAGGTCTGTATTTTAACTGTCACAGGGCCCATACATTCTGCCGGTGGCCCTACTTACCACTGATGATGTGACACAATAAAAACACTTTCGTTGCCACAGCAAAATTTTCATGAAATATGATCCACTGCAAAGTAACTTTGCCGCATAGGTATTTAACTTGCGGTTAGGAAATCTTGTCTTACAGCAAAGCAAACGGGGAAAACTTTTTAGTGTCACATTTTACCGTAAATAATATATACATTTTTACAGTAAAGATAATAATTTTTTTCAACATAAAGCTTGTGTTGAAATATCACAATTATCTTCTCCTCAAAGATTTCAAATTAAGTTATCTTAACAATAACACAATTTTGTTACCATTACTGTAACTTTTAAACAAAGCTACTTTGCTCACATTTAAACAATTTTTTTTGTTGTGACAACGGAAGTATTTCACTGTTCACTGTCGTTACTCAGTCGTGAACACTGTGGTGACCTCGCCGGGTCAAGTACGGAGAAGCTAAGCCGTACAGGCCACAAACGGAAGTTGGTCAGCAGGAAGACAGCCTACTAGCTCGTCTTGGAGCAGGCCCCAGTGACGTCCTGTCGAACGTCGCCCATTGGTGGGCGTTGCCCCCTCGTTCTATTGGTCAGCGCACCTTCCATTCGCTGGGATAACCTTCGCCTGTCTCCGCCATAGTCCGGCCCGTCTTCGGCCCGTGTGTGATGGAGAGGTTTGCAACATCATCCCCCTTATCAGAAAAGCGGACATCCCGAGCGTTGGAGATGAGGGCGACTTGAGAGTGGACGTCGAAGTGGTGGTGTCTTCTGTTATCGTTTTTTTCGAACGCTGTAGACATGGTTTAAGATAACACGGATTGATCATTCTAAAGTCTTTCACTGTCCGTATTACTTTAAACCTTTTCTGCAACTGGGTTAATGATTACTATTCTCATATTTTCAGTTATTTGACGCAATATTAATGCATACTAAAATAATAAAATAATTATGAAAACTATTGAAAATCATACATACATACATATTTATGTTTCAATTCTTATAGATTTCTAATGGATGTAATATTCATAATATCTAGTATTTGAGAACTGGAGGGTGTTTTTGTAACGCCGTCGCTGCCCTCCTTTTTTACACTAATGCGTCAGTTTTGTAGGATTTGATGAGGAAGGTTTCTGCGCACTTTTTTAAGTACAAACCCCCCCCCCCCCATTTTTGAGGCCTAGTTTCTAATTGCTAAAAGAGTTCACTAACTAGAGTAGTATATAATTTATTTTTTCTAATTACTAATATTTTTATGTTGTCACAATTTTAGCAATAGTGTGCAGATTGCGGTTATTAAGTTCCGTTAGCGGGTGTGAAGACTCGTAGCGTGACTTTCTTTGAGGCAATGAAAACATTTTTGATGTGTGGCAGCCCTGTGTAAATATATTTACTTCCGATAGATTTTAAATAATGTGTGTCCACATAAAACTACATCAGTATTTACTCACAGTTGACACAGGCAGAAAACAAAGATGGTGTGAACGTTCTCCAAAGCTACCCGACGTTTTCGTAAGAGACTCCCGCTTACGGTACAGTTATTTTTACTTATTTATTTATTTTACAATTTCTACAGGGTTTTTTCTGCCAATTCCATATTTAAATGTTTGTGTGTGGTATACACACTCATAAAACAATACAAATCGAAGGTGATATTTTAGTACACAAGCTGTTCAACGACAAAAAAAATGTGGTCCTCGGTCAGACTTATTGGTTGTCAGAATCGCACCTTCAATTCGAAACTAGTCAATTTGCTTAAACCTATATTAACACAACAAACTTAATGCCACTTAAGTTAATAACAAGACGAAGGTTTACTTGTGAAAATTATTTACGACGTTAGCTACACCAATTATATTTATAATGTTCAGCTTTAAAAACTGTTTAAAACAAATCGATAAACGTTGAATTATTTCACAGAAATTAAATGTTTTTATATTTGGACACAATACCGCGTACATTTACGTTATAAAGCCTTAAGTGGTTCTAATCTGGCGTCTTATTTGATTCAATAGTACGTGGTGAGAATTTTTTTTGGAGCACATATATGTCAGATTAGCCATGCCTGGGTTATTCACTTTCATCAGTTTTATTTTTACACGGAATTTGTGTTTGCAAATATAATTACTTTCGGGGTTCCACTCGTATATTTATGTAATCCGTTTTTTTTATGCCGATCTCTACAGTTGAATGAAATCTAAAGTAGTAATAAATAGAGAACGGCATTTCACTCTGATTTCCTTCTGGACGAACACTGATCATAAACACTACAGTGGTAAAGATATAAACAAATTTCATATTTACCTTTTATTTGCTCACTTGATAACTGTGCTCAGTTATGTGCAAGGATTGTTTTTTCATTCCTAGCGCTGGCAAAATACCAATTTTTATACAGTCTGTCAAAGTAATGTGATAAATTGTTTCCGTATTCTGCAGCAAGTAAGTGTACGCCAACGAATATAATAATATAGCATTAAAAAAACATAGGGCCTATATTATTTCTCCCACACTAAGACATATTTTCCTACGTTTTTATATCTGAGAAAATCAGGACAACTTTGGCATTTCCTGACAGTGTAATAACTACGCCCCATAGACCTATTTGTAGCTATATATTTGTGAAAATATCAGCTTTTTCCCTTGTAAATGTATTCGCTCACTTTACAATGGTGCGCAGTTATACCTGTCAAAATGCCCAGTTTTAATACAATATAATAAACTGTTCCCGTGTTCTACAGCGCATTAAATGTACCCTAAGGGTGTAATAATAAAACACAATATATACATTACTCCCCTATAGGTAGACATAATAATTTTATTCGTTTTTTGTAGTTTACAAACAATTCAAAAACATAACATTCCCTAACTGTGCAATAACCTCGCTTGACATTTTCTTACTGATGAAAATGTTATATGTATAATAATCTTTAAAGGATTTTACAATCCCTTTGATCAGATAAGATGTTTTAAATACACTTTATACTACGTGAATGAATCATGGAGAAAAAGTTATATTTTAGATTCCTGATCCTGGTGTATAAATATTAGGCCAGATTATGTTTTGTAAAGAGGGTGTTAGTATTCCACAATATGATTTTTAGTGATACGGTTATAATATATTGTAATGCGGCGAGACTCCTATGAAACAATGATACGAAGCGGTTATTGAGGGAAAAAAATACTAAAATTAAAAGTGCAAATGTTACGGTATCTAAATGAGAGAGAATTTGTTTTCATTGTATTCTCGATGAGTGAACACTAAATAATTAAAGTAGCCCATAAAAATTACACCTATGACGTGTTATTTTCCGTAACAGGAAAGTAACAGAGTGGCGTGTAATTTGATACAATTGTTTATATAACCACTTGTATTTCTACAGCTACTGTAATTAGTTGGTGATTTTCCATTGCATTATACAGTCAACGGCTTGGCGATTCCTACGTATTACTTAATAATAGGTCTATTGAGATATTGGTGTTTACATATACCTACACATACACATACATATACACGAACGTATTTTTAAAATCACAGTTTAAATACTAATTAAATATTTATAAATGGCAAATATGATGTTACTAATGTGTTAATTTCCTCACTATTTTTTTTTATAATCAGGCTTGCTAAATTTCAGTCTAACCAAACAATTAACAGCTCCAAAACTCAGACAACCCAAACAGAAAACGAGTTCGCTAGAAACCAAGCCGTGTCGCTTCTGTTAAGCCTAGTTTACATCAACGATAACATTGATAATAACACGTGTTTTCAATAAAGTTATTAACAATGTTGTAAAAATGCTTGAAACTGGCTGACATCATGTTATCAACATTGTTGCAAACATTCTGTTTTTAACTCAGTTTATATTTATAAAAATGTTAATAACATTTGTTACCAAAATTTTGTTGAAAACATTTGCTAGCAACAACAGTTATGAATTTTAGAAACATGTTAATAACTTTGTCACCAACACTGTTGCTAACATTATTTTCCTGACCCATTCTAGGGCGGTCTAAATCAAAGGATGTTGGTAATAAATGTTATTAGCAATTTTATCAGCAATATTTTAGGCATTTTTGTCAACAGCATTGCTATTAACTTCTGTTCATCATTCTTACAACTTTCTTAGTAACATTGGTGTTTTCAGCAATGTTAATAACACATTTGCTATTAATATTACTATAAAATAGTGTACCATAGCTTAGAATTTGTTGGTAACAATTTTGTAACTACCATTTTGTAGTTAACATTGTTACTGTTATTTTTTCGGTGTAAACTGGGCTTTACAGTTATTTATTCAGTGTTAATACCCAGCTGTACTTATGACAAGCTCCTTATATATGTGACGCTCTAACCAGAAATATTAAAATCATGCAGTTATTTGTAATAAAACTGTCACGTCACATGTACGAAGAATGAAAACGTAATGTTCATCGATTTCTAAAATGTATTAAAAAATGTCCAGAATTTCTTTGTCTCCCTTAATGAAATCCTTGTCAAATTTTCTTTTGAATATGGCGAAATAAATATTTTCTTCAGCTAAAAATATTTTGTAATTCGAAGAAATACCAAAAACAACTCACCTGATTTTGTTGACCCAACTAAACATGTAGTTAAATACATGACTGTACATTTTGTTCCGTCAAACAAGGCTAAATGTTTCTGCTTGCCGTAGTTTGTGCAATCACACCTAGAAATGTATTTTGTCGTTTCTATGATAATTCGTTTAAAAGCCATATTTGTAAGTGTTGATGCTTCATTCATGTACAAGCAATCCTGATAAAACAGTTTATACAGAAAAAAGTTAAAGACGTAAGAACTGAAAGAAAAGTATTGATGTAGGTAGCATATTTCTTATAAAATAGGGACAATGGTTCATTTGGTTGTTGGTACTAACTGGGTTGTTTTTACGACGATCTGTTCTGTATGACCAACAATATGTTCTGTAAAATAAGTGCCCTTTGTTCCTTCCACGGAACAAATTGCTACTTCTACAAAACAAACTATCATAGGAAAAATCCTAATAGTACCGGCAAACACACTTGACTGTTGTCCCTATTTTGACAGATGTATGGTTCCCAAAAAATAATTTTCTTTCAGTGAAGTGCGTTAATATGCCTAGGAACCGTAAACCTGTTAGCAAGTGCCGATCACCATCTTTCAGTGTTGGCTTTTTGCTGCTGATGTGCGATTCTAAATGCGAGAGGTGCCGGTTTCGATTCTCGGTGCTACCGTGTATTTTTTAATGACTCGGCTCTAAAATCTATCCACAGCCAAACGAATGTCTAGTTGATATGACCAATTATTACACTTGGCCAACAAAATGAAAACAACAAAGTAATTTAGTTTCAGCTAATATATATATATATATATATATATATATATATATATATATATATATATATATATATATATATATATATATATATATATATATACGTATTTCGCCATTTACAAATTATTTGGCTGCGCCAATCAAATTTTGTTTATTTCAACTTAACCTTCCCTCAACGTAGATTAAGTTGGGATATCCCGTAGATTTCGCGACGAAGAGTACAGACGTAGTATTTAGTAGTTAGAGTAGTTTACGACGAGTTTGACTTTTCGCTTCTACACGCGAGTTAGGAACGCCGAGCTTACCGGCAGAAGTTAGTTGTTCCATATCTTCGAGTTTACTGAACTAAGTTACTGCTTCTTTTTTGCTGAACCAGAAGAAGAAAAAAACCTCTTTTAAAGAGATGTGAAAGGGCAAATATATCAGCTTCACTTAAAAAATTTTCAAAGAAAAAAACGAAAGTGGTGGTTCGGAGTATTTTTCTTTATGTGAAGTTGTTGTCGGAAAAAATTTTTATATTTCCGCCTGAGTTAGTTTAACTGCTATTTTCTCTGGCCTCTGAGTTTTGTACCTTTTCTCAATTACACAACAATCTTCTCTGCGCAATCGCGGAAGTCGTCTATAGCTGGAACAACACATCGCACAACAAATGTCACTCAGTGTAGGTTAGACAACGTGGTTGAGGATACTCTGCAGCTTCTTCGTTCACCCTACTGTGTTCCAGTGGCGGCTCGAGGGTTGTTGTCAGGGAGGGCACAAGTTGCCGAGAACTGTACCCTCGTGTGAACGCGCCGCCGTGTGCCAATGACCATGAAATATATACTGGCTACTTATTGTGTTGTGACCAGTCAGTAATAAGCGGAATCTACATACCAGCGTTTCAGTGGTTGTAGAGTCAACTAGCGCACAACCATATACAGTTCTCTGCAACTTGTGCCCTACCTGGCAACAATCTACGAGCCGCCACTGCTGTGTTCGTATACTCCGTGATATACAGTAAATCAATTTTTGCACGTTTATAAGAAAATTTGTGCTAACCAATTTTTTAAAACAAGATTGGGCACTACAAACAATAGTAGTAAAATATTAAACAAATAAGTATAGAACCGATATCATGGACATACGCCATTGCTTGCGAATGTTGCCGTCTTGCAGAAAACATCCACAATAAAACGAAAAAACAAACCAACAAAGAAAAGTCGAGCGTTAGCTGTTGTCAACAAACAAATAACATACATACAGTCCTAGAGAGGGACATAGTCGTAACCACAAAGTGGAACAAATAAAAACAAAC